>WSFP011567944.1:0-10844 GCA_009831015.1 Picea engelmannii
GTTTTCCCAAAAAACGTCGTTTAAGGCCTCAAAATGGCCCCAGAAGTTAAAAACTGCTAAAAATAGTAAATTACCAAAATTGCCAGAAACATGTTTTGGGCCAGTTGGAGAAGGTGGGTGGCCACCGATATCCACCTGGATCAGATATCTACTACCTGTTCATCGGTAACAATATACTAGAGAAAGTGTCTCTTCATAGTCTTCTCCCTCTTGTTGGGAGAATCCTCTGGACACAAATAAGGGTTTGTACATCTCTAGACTATTCATCTGCAACATGCTTGATCTTGTAGATCAACTTGGAAGTCACCACTTACTTCCCTTCTAGTCTCGAAACCAAGGAAAAGATATATATCCCAGTCCTTCTGACTGGCTTCCTCCTCGGTCATTGTAGCAATGTTTATTGAAGCAAGGGAATCTTACCATAAGATCTCATATCTCCTTGAAGCCTCTTAAGATTCAATCTAGCATTCTCAACCCATGACATTTGTCTGTCAGTTCCGAAAGACGTCTCTCTTTTCCATCTCAATATGAAAGTCTCCGAGTCTCCATTATCCCTCTGAAGCTTGACTCCCTTTGAGTCTGTATAATCTCCAAAGCCATCTGCTGCTCAAGATATGGCTCATCAATATTGCATCCTGCAAAGTTTCATGTGACCACGTTGGTCTCTTCTTGGTTACTGCAACGATTATGGGTAGGTCCTTCTGGCTCTACTAACTCTTCCTGATGATATGAAGAGTGAAAAACTACACTAGAGGGATTTGTTCAATCATTTTTGGAGCCTTCTGCTCCTTACAATCAATCTCCATATGAGATACTATGTATCTCTCAAAATTACCCTTATTTGTCTTCTTCTTCTTTGGTACATGGATGTATACAATCATGTAAACAACTTCTTCTCTGGATAGTTTGCTCCATGTCTCAAACTAGAGACCATCTAATATGTTGTCTCTTGCAACCATCACTATAGATTCCCTTAGATTTATCATATGTGACCTGCCTGGAACAAGGAAAACAAAGGGAAAAACAATAGACAAGAACAATACTCTTATAATAATAAAAACAAGAATGAGAACAATAATCACAATAGCTCATTCTCAGAGCTATTTCTTGTGACCTGCTTGGAACAAGAACCAAAATAAGAATACAATAATAAGAAATAGGAACAACACTCTTCTAGCGTTGTGATCAATCATTCCTCCATGGTAACCTTCCCGAAACAAGAAAAGAAGAACAAAAAGTATAATATCATTTTCATAAGAACATATATATGTCAACAAGAATAAAAAAAAAAAATCTCATGGTAATCATCATATTATTACCAAGGTGACCTTCCTGGAAGCAAAACAAGAAGTATCTCCTAGAGGAGATGTTAGTTCATCTTGCAAACATTTATATCAATAGTACTTAGATGCTTCCAAGTATTCATTGTATTTAACAGTAATAGAACCTTTCAAGGATTGATGTCACAACTAGTAATGTGGGAATGATCAAACTTGATATGTACAAATTGGAAACTTATTAATTTAATCAAACATGGAACCTGGAGTCTTATCTTCAAGAATGAGTGTTGTTGATTTTCTTCTGAGTCTGCTTCACTCAAGATAACAAGTACTCCCTTCAACATGTCACTTGTACTTAAGACAATATGCTTTCTAGACATAAATCTGAGTAAGAGAATATAGTGCAAATAAACTCTAAAGTCTCAACCTTAATCAATCTAATACTTTGACTAAATTTAGGTTCTAACTATAACTTTGAACAGAGGTTAGTATGATAATCATAACTTCAATAGATCAAAAGATAAATAGATGTTCATAAGGTCACAATAATGCCATAACAACTAGAGGCATATGAAAACAATCAAACCTGGAGTGCATTGTTCCTCTGAATGTGATGGATCTGAGATCCCTCTGGATCTACAATTGCTGCTTGGAATAGAGATCCCTTCTCCTACAATCACACTCAAAATAGTGATACAATTTAAACATATCTAATTACACACCTCTGGTAGCAGCGACAGGCAGTGGAAGACAATGGCATCATCTGACAGAAACGACAAGCAATGACAAACTCTTAAAATTCAAAGTGCTCCAGCTTGCAATCTAAAGGTAGTTGGAGATGCACTAGGGTAAGGTGCACTAGAACAACCAAATATTAGGCCCAAGGTTTCACAAAAAAATTATTCCAACTGGTATTGCAATTGGTCCTGCAACTGGCACTGCAATTGGTGCTGCAATTGGCACTACAACTGGTGTTGCAACTGGCACTTCAACCGGTGCTACAAATGGCACTACAACTGGTGCTACAACTGTCACCGCAAACCTGGGGATTTTATGAGGAAATCCTAGTATCTCAACTTCATAAATTTGTAGATCTGATCTGAGGAAGAGATGCTCCCTACTTAGGTGACCTTCTTAGTGAGTTCAATAAGTTCTCAATGATCTTGGAAATGGGGGAAACTAAGGATCTTCCTTCCAACAGTTATACTAATACAAAGGAAACCAACTCTGATACCATGTTGAAATTTTGGTATGCTCGTTTAACCATAGACAATTTCACATCATCACCCAACCATAGGCATTCACATATGCCACCCACGAGCACACTAACCTTTACTTAGAATAATTTCGACAAGCCTACTCCAGAACCAATAGATAAACCCTAGTTCATAACTGCAGCAACAACTCAAGAAAAGTAGAGCACTCCTTCTCTAAGGGTAGCACACAAGAGAGAGAGTCTCCATATCCATAAAAAAATACCATACACAACTGCAGACGCTGCAATTGGACTACTCTCTCTCTCAAACTTGCACCCTACTTAGCAAGAATATCACCAAGAAAATCACCAAGAGAGAGACCAAGACCAAGAGATGACCATGCACCTGTATTCCTCCTTGCAACTCTCCACAAGACTTGCGCACTAACTGGGTCTACAAATGAGCTAAAACACCCTCTATTTATATTAATCTATTTAGTGACTTTTCTGGTTGGGCCGACTTGACTTTTTGGTAATTATATTTTCTATTTATCTTTTTCTTGTGGAGTCGACTTATATTTCTGGAAGATAATATTCTAATATGATTTATTCTGCTAGGAAGACTTCTCTTCTAGGGTTTCCACACATATTTTTAATGGTTCACTTGCTTGCAAAATATTCTATTCTAAGTCATAGGTTACACGCAGAGGTTAATACCTCCTGCAACTACCAAAACATCAACAATAGTAAACGCGTGAAAATTCCAGAAAATGCATAATGAAGGATGTATGAATATGTCTTTGAAGCCAATTTTTTTCAGTCTTTCTTGTAGTTTCCAGCAACACATTCCTGTTCCGGTAACGACCTCCAAGGTTGGCATATCTACATAACTCCAGGTGAAATTATGGAGCATGGGTTTTTTTTAAGCACGAGGGTGTTATGATTACTTGCTATTTAATCAAATCAATAACTCTCAGTCAAAGAGAATATCCTTGGTCAAAGTCACTGATCTCTGTTCCTGTAACAGATTTCTCTATTCATGCAACATAATGTCAAAATATTTTTCAAAAGAAGCACAACAAGCCTTCTTCTAGCATTCAACACATCAACTTCTACATCACATCAAAATAAATTAAGCCATAACAAAGTTAAAAGAAAAGGAAATTAGGTACTTATGATTTTTATTTCTAAGTACACATCTAACTTGGGGATTTATATCATTAAACTGTTGAAGCTCTCCCATAAAAATTTCAATCCCTATACTTCTTATCCATCTCATACTTTGATGTAATGTTCACTAAGTCTGATTACACATGCCTTACATGATTTGAATCACTGGAAGGATTCAACCCGAGAACACTCAATTCTTTTTGTCCCTTTCCTCATTTTTCCTTTCCACTGACATTGTCTAAACATTAAAAAAGACTTAAGGGAAAACAAAACTTCTGCATTCAAATTCTTTCACCCTGAGATTGTATAAATAAGATTAGAATAGGGAAATTTCAAGGCCTTCTGACCTAGTCAAGAGTGCAATTCATAACAACCTTGCTCATATGATGTAGAAAGTAAACTAAAGGACTAGGGATTCTGAGTATACAACATTCATTCACAAGCGTTGTTTCATGAGGACATGCATTTACTTGAGTGTGGGGGAGATGTTGAGTTTCAGAATTAACATGTTTTCAATGACCATTATCCTTGCTTGAATTCACTTTTTGCTTGAATTATCCTTCATCTTCACCTATTTGTCATTTGTATTTCTGTATTTGTCCATTTCATAAGCCTTCACTGCATCTGAGCTTCATAAGAGAATTAATCATTAAATTCTTGTTTCTTCCCCATGTTTTGATGTTTATTTAGAATAGATTTTGTGGTTTCCTAAATTACTTGCAAAATTCAACATTTTGAATCCAATAGCATGCATCTTCTGAATCCTGTAGCAGTACTGAAATTTTTGTAGCGACTTATTTCTAGAAGCACTTTTTCCATGGCATTTTCGGATAGATGAAGAGGAATTGGACAAATCGAAGACATCGGTTTTGTGAAGAATTCCCAAAACTTATTTAAATGTAAGTGGATTTCCGAAACAAGAAACAGTTTGGGAGATATAGGCGAATCTTCAAGACAAATTTTCCAAGAAATTCTATAGCACCCAAAATTCCTGTAGCGCCTCAATATTTGGGTGGTTATGCCTCTTGTGGAGGAATTTGGGAATATGGTTTTGTCAAAGATCATGCTTTGTGATTCTATGTTATGAAAACAGATCCAATATCCATTAATCCATTAGTTAACCTCCATTTCCTTAGTCAAGTTTGTGTTGGTTGTAGATCCATGCATTTGGGATTTGGTCTCTTTTTGTTGTAACCATTTTCCTTCTATGAGATGTAAGCTATATGTATAAATGTAAGGAGGATCAATGTAATTGAGGGAGAATTATGGAATAAATAACCTGTTGCAGATCAATAGATATCCATTGTAGTATTTCTTGGTAGTGTAATAAATAACCTGTACCCGTTGGTTGGGTCCATATGAGATTGATATTGTTTATTACAATGGTTCAGTTCATCAGACAGTTGGTTTAGATTGATGGACAGTTGGTTTGGATTGTTGGTTGTCATTTATGTCAATCTTTGGAGAGTGATATTGTAGATTGATGTCAACCCTTGAGTATGTATGGTAGCTCTAGAGGTATGGGTAAGGAACCCAAGTTTGATTGAGGAATAATGTAATGAATATCAGTGTATATGTAGGTAATTCTACTCTATATGGATAGTACATGTCATGCCATTTCCAATGATATGTGGAACGTCACATAACTCCTCACGGTTAGAGAGTTATGGCCTTGTGAAGTTGGAGAACCCTCATGAGTTATCTAGAAGCCCCTGGAAGGTCAAAGAAGTCAAATTACTCTGGAAGCTCCTAGAAGAAGTTGACTAGGCAAAGTGGGTGAAACTAGGAGTTAATCATGGATATAGTTGGTGCATTAAGAAAATAATTAAAAATAAATTAGTTGCAACAAGAAGTTGTGAGTTTGGTAATTATGGTAAAGTAGTTGTGATGAGAAGATTGAATAGTCAAAGTGGTTAACCAATAAATAAATTAAATAATAAAGTGGTTGCATAAGAAGTTAGTTAAGGGAAAAGAAGCCGTGAATTGAATAATTATATAAAAGTTAGTTGCAACAATAAGTTTTCAATAAAGAGAAATTATTTAAATAATAAAGTAGTCAAATGGTTGCAAAGAGAAATTATTTAAATAATAAAGTGGTTGCAACAAGAAGTGGTTAAGTGGACAAAGTGGCTAAGTCAACAAAGTTGGTTAAGTGGACAAAGTGGCTAAGTGGACAAAGTGGTTAAGTGGATACTTCTAGAGGAAGCTACTTGGAGAGTATAAATAAGAGAGCAAGGGTCTCCCATTAGTATCCATTGAACATATTGAATATCTACAAGTGACTAAGGTAACCAAAGGAGATATAAGATGAATTTAAGAGGGAATGTGAAGTAAATAAGGCCGAAATTCAAGGGAGGATAAATTATTTTGATTATGCTTTCTAAGGTATGTTATTTACAGGCCATCTCACCATTTTCGCAATAACTTTTTTTCTACACTGATTCAGATAGCGAAATCTTGAGGCAGTTGAGAAAACATATCCAAGTAATTGTGATAAAAATTTCAGCTTGTGGTTCGTTGTATTTTGGGAGTTACACTCCGTGGAAAATAGGGTTTGTGGCTAGTCCTAAAACTAGTCTAAAACAAGTGTTTCTAGTAAAAACGTCATAACTTCTTCATAACATATCCAAATTAAGTAAGAAAAAATGTATTGGTTAGAGTACAATTTGTAGTATGTTGTGTACCATTTTCATATCCATACAGAAAATATTCCATGTGGGGTTGCTCTACAAGTTCGCTTTCTAGAATAATCCAAAATTCAACAAAGTATGCCATTTTTGCTATAACTCATTTTCTGGGAGGTTCCAAGTAGTGAAACTTGGAGGAATTACATAAAAGACACCGAAGAACATTTTGTATTATTTTCATATTTTAATTCATTACAGGTACATAGTTATTATTATTTCAAGTTAGGTTTGTTTACTAATCCAAAATTAGTCATGTGAGACTAAAGTAAAGTTTGATGAAAATGCTAGTCTCTCGTTGTTAAAGTTAAGGAAGGTTTGCAGGTGTGTGATCATATACATCAGGTCTATTACAGAGTTACAAATCATATTTGGATGATGAAATTGATGAGGGCTTTTGGTTGAGGTTGAGGTACATGTTGGTGCATGGTTGATTGACTTGTTTATGGTACAGGTTGATTACAAGTTGTTTGATATAGGTTGTTTGGTGCAGGTTGATTGGTACAGGTTGATTGGTACAGGTTTATAAGAGTATATCTCATAGTGATAGTGTGATAATGGTTCCATCATTCTACTTATATTTCAGGGTGGTTGGATGGGGCAAGAATATGTGGTTGTAGTTGGAGAACATAGGGGGTTGTAGCCAGAGAATTGGAGAGTTGGATCTTCCCTCAAGTTGTAGTTTGAGAAACTAGGGGGTTGGATCCTCCTTCCAGTTGTAGCTGGAGAATTGGAAGTTGGTGCTTCCTTGAATATAATTCTTGACATATAAGAAAAACATTTCATGGTTTTCTCCTGCATTGGGTTTCCACGTAAATATTGGTGTATTGTGCATTGTGTGGATGTGTTTATTATTGTTTATTATGCACTAATAAATGTTAATGCTTATGATAAAGTAAGATATTGATGATGAATAGATGAACATGGTTGAATAAGTAAAATAATATACTTTGTGGTTTAAAGGATTAATAATTGGTATAATTTCTCATTACTAATTCACCCCCCCTCTCAGTAATCCAACACAGTTAAGTTATGTACAATTGAAGGACGAACCTCTCTCATGGTCAATGGTGTTCGATTGAAGTTATATAAAAATTCATTGTCCAAAGATGAGTTTGTTAAAGATTTGATCAAACAATCTGAGTTGAAGATTGTAAGTAGGAAGGCAGTAGCATCTGCCTCTTCATCCAATTGATTTTTCAAAATTGATATTCTCTCTCTCTCTCTCTCTCACACACACACACACACATAATAAAAAATAAAAAAAATAATCTAACTGTGAAAACCTCTTTTTTAGGTGTAGTTAGATCAAACTAGTTTTCTTACATATCATGTTTTCTTATTTCTGCTAAAAAAGATTTGTATATTGTTCTTTTTCTTTGCTACAAAAACTTGTTATGAAAATTGTTACAAACCCTGCTGCAAAATTCTACCATAGACTTTTGTCAATTATCAGAGTACAAGTCATCAATTTTTTATTTTTGCAAAAAGTTGTTTACTAATAAAATATTGCAACCATCATTCTCATTGAAAGATGATTTTTTTACTTCATAATTTCAAAGTATGAATTCTACATTAGATGTTGATTTACATAAGAAGAAGAATAAATCTGAAAATAAAATAAATAAATAAATCTTTTTGAAACATACATCAGCCATTTTCAGCAAAGTTCTACATCAATTATTTCCAGCATAGTTTTACATCAACTATTTCCAACAAAGTTCTACATCAACTACTTTTACAACAACTATCTCTACATCAAATATTTCTATAAAAGTTGGCTCTGCATCATAAACTGAATGGTTAAAGCTAACATATATTTTTATTCATAAGTATATTTATGATTTAGAAATTCTTTGATTAAATTGTTTTTAGAACATACCTATTACCTTATCCAAAATCATTTTTTATTCATACGAATACTTGTATCAATTAGGATTTGGGAATCAATTTTTCCAAACCTATTTTACAATAGTTTCAATCGATCCATTTTCTTAAAACTCTTACTTGTTTGACCCATTTATATCTTTTCATTATTCATTCATATGCTACATAAAACCTAAGAAGATTTTTGTAGTCTTATGAATGAATGATATAAGCACTGTCATTTAAAACCCACGATTACATTGTAATAATAAATGTGTTAAACGCCTAATCCTTGCATTTGAATCCTCTTCCTACACTCTAATTTTCAAAACTTCCCTAATATGTTTCCTAACCTTCTGGATGATATTCCACCTCAATAGCTCTGTTCTTTCAATTATGTTGGCTCTGCTATGATTTTTTGTTTTGAAGATAGATCTTCAGAAGTCATGGGAGGGTCCACTAAGCATCAAGAGTCGATTGGCGATTGGCACCAGCATCATGGCTTCAAAACCATAATTCATTGAAATATTTAGATAAGCAAGATGGCTTGCGTTCTTGGAAAGACTACAAGGGTTTGACCAGAAAATTGTCATCGAATTCACCCAAACATTTGATGGCAAAACAGTTCGTGTTAAAGGTTTAAACATACTAGTTTCAAAGATGTCCATTTCAGAGGCAACGGGACTTCAAAACATTGGGCAGAAGTGGTTCAAAAGTAGGAGCGAAATAGAGAAGAATTCATTGAAACAATTTGTTGTAAGCAATGCACCAATCCAAGATTGGTACAAAGGTATTCCCAAGGAGCTCTTAATTTCACTATGGTATCGTCGTTCATCCAAAAATATATAACATGTGAGGGTAGATTCAATCTATTGTTTCATTATCACATTGATTTACTATTACATCTTAAGGAACAAGGTTATATCAATCTCTCATATTTCTATGGAAAAGTCTAACCAAAATGGCAGTGTCAGTCCAGAAAGGGAAAAACCCTGAAACAGGGTTGTATCATCGTGGATTGATAAAATTATTGGTTATAGCAGAGGTAATGAAGAAAGGAGTCACATGGGAAACATTTATTATGGGACAATTTTTATAATATCAATGTTTCAAGACAACCATCAAGGGGAGCTAGGGTTTTTGGATCAAAATAAGCAAGGAGCTTGAGGAGAAGACTTATGCTTGCTTCCTCTATTTCACATGCACATGCTTCCTCTTTTCTTCAACCACCTACAAAACCTCAAACTCGAAGACAAGTTTCAGAAGAACGAAAAACTTTGGCCATAGAGGTTCAAAAGAAAACAAGCTCTGAAATTCAAGAAATCGATGCAATGGAGTTACAAGGAGTTGTGATAAAGAACCTACAACCAAAGGATTGAAGGATATTCCTATTGAATAAACCTCAAGAAACAAATCCTACAGAATTGCACAATGTTGCTATAATAGTGTTGAAAGACAACAATATTGAAGAACAATTGCAGGTCAAATCACAAGAAGACGATGAAATAGAGCACTTTGAAGGAAATACAATGGAAGATTACATAACATCATCACAAAAGGACAAACAACCTCAAGAAGAGTCTTCAATCAAAACAAAGATGAAGAAAGGTAACCTTATGAAAATTCCAATTTTTTTTAAATTTGTTTGCCCTAAAAAACCTCCCTATCAAGGATTGATTAAAGAAAATGGGAGATTGAGATTACATAACCAAAAGTTGAAGAAAAGACTTGCAAAATATCAAACTCAATCCACCAAATATCATCTCTCAAAAATTTTGTTAGATGTTGTTGAAAAAGAAGTTACTCTTAAAAATATTAAACAAAATGTCTAGAAGAGTGTTAATGGTATTTTATATGATATTATTACAAACACTTAATCCTTCATACAGTCCTTGCTGATATTCAACAATGGAAGGGTAATGAAGATTTATCTGACCTAGGTATCATCAACAAAGAAACTCATCATAAATATTTTGAACAAATAAAATCCAAGTGGATAAACAAGTATATGATCTAAGAACATAGATGGAAGGAATAAATAAGGGAAAATAAAGAGAAATTGGATAAAAATCAACAGGAGGTTCAAAGAGCTTGTGGGACAGAACTACAGGCACTTTCTTGTAGGCCACCTTCAAGGGTATACTCTATTTTTCTACATGAGCAATGGACTAAAATGAGATTAAGGAGACTAGTATCAAAAATAAAAATTGAAATTTATTAATGATAAATTGATAATCAGGTTTTCTTATCTAATTCAAAAAATGCCAGTGGTATGAGACATAACCAAATGTAAGCAATCAACAACTATGCAGAAATCACTCATACTATACTATTGAAGCATTGTTATCTTCACATGAAATATGGGTTGCCTTACCTTCTATCTCAAGGAACAAGGACCCAACTTCTTATCCTTTGTTCAATATGGCCTAGACTAGAGCAACATACTACTTGAATTCTTTGAGAAGATTTGGCACTAGATGGATAGGCCTAAGGTTTCATTATCCAATCATATGGTGCCCAAAAAGGGTATACATAATAGCATTCTAGTGGAATTAGTTTGAGGAAGCAACTAATTGGATTTAAGTTGACAATCAATTGGGACACTATGAAGCAACAAATTTTGGACATGTGGCTTTCAATTGGACCAAT
>ML911364.1:0-10247 GCA_009831015.1 Picea engelmannii
ATCATCATGTAATTGCATACAACCATCATTTCAATTTGGTATCCGTGTACCAACAACTTAACATCAAAGTTTTCAAGTTAGAAATAGATCTCATAATATCCCATAATTCAATTTCGACACCCATTCATAAAATTATCATTTACAAAATAGATTGCACCATCTCCAAGATCATTCTAATAGCATTTAAACCTTCATAGGATTCTCGTTCATACAATATATTGCATCATATCCATCATCATCAATAACATTTAAACATTCATAAAATTTATATTCACATAGCAAATCGCATTATATCCATCATCATCAATAACATTTAAGCATTCATAAAATTTACATTCTCGCAATATATCGCATCATATCCATCATTATCCAAATATATTTAAACATTCATAAAGGTCCATACGTCTTAAAATTTTAAGTGTATCACTTAATAGTTTCACTGTGAATAGAAAATAAAAATATGTAGGCCTCAGGTATTCCTGGTTGTCTAAGTCAAAAGGTGGTGTTACATAAACCCAACCTTCAAGAAACATATTCTCAAGGCGGTTAAAAAAGTGAGGGATAGTCTCGTTGTAATGTCTTGGCATCTTCCCAAGTAGCAAATCCTAGACTATATTTGTCCCATTGGACCTTAACTTGGTCTACCAGACCATTCCTGAGCTGTTGAACTCTATGGTCCAATATGCGTAACGGTTCTACCATGAGAGTTCCCACGTCTGATACCTACAATTCCTTCCAATTTGGTTTATGTGATTCATCAACAACATAATGACGTCAAACAGATACATGAAAAATGTTATGAGTTTTATGCAAGTGGGGTGGAAGTACGAGATGATGGGCAACGGGTCCAATTTCCTCTTGGATTATGAACGGTCCTATAAATCAAGGTGACAACTTTGTCCCCTTCTCGAACCATATGGTACTCTTATTAAGACTTATACGAATGAAAACTTGATCTCCCACTTCATAACTTTGGTTGGTCCTATGTGCATCTGCATAAATTTTCTGCCTATCTTGTGCTTCCTTTAGTCTTTTCCTAATCTAAATCGCCTGTTCCTCCATCTCTTGAATCAATTCTGGCCCAATTGTTACTCGATATTCTAATCTATCCCAACTCAACAACGTTCTACATGGCCTTCCATACAGAGCTTCGTAGGTTGGCATTCCGATGGAGCTATGAAAATTTTTATTGTAGGAAAACTCTACCAAAGGTAGGTACTTCTCCCACTGGGTTTGATTATCCATGACATACATCCTGAGCATGTCTTCCATGACTTGATTTTCTCTCTTGGTTTTCCCATCTATTTCAGGATGATAAGTTGTGCTTAAGTTCAACTGAGTCCCCAACGCTGACTGCAAACTTGTCCAAAACCTAGAAGTGAATCTGGAGTCCCTATCTGAAATGATCTTCTTAGGTATCCCGAGAAAATGGATAACCTCACTTACACACACACGTGCCACATCAGTGACATCGTAAGTGTCTCTAACCGAAATAAAATGACCACTCTTGGTTAACTTATCAACTATCACAAGAATGGCATTGTGTCTATGATATGTGAGCGGCAACCCCACTACAAAATCCATAGAGATGACTTCCCACTTGGACATAGGAACATCATGTGGTTGTAGGAGGCCTTCTGGGTGATGGTGGTCTCCTTTTACTTGTTGACACTCTAGGCACTTGGCAATGAAATGGACTACATCGCGCTTCATGCCTACCCAAAAGAAAACTTTCCTCATGTCTGTGTACATCTTCTTCACACCTGGATGCACACAATAAAGTGCTCTATGGGCTTCCTTCAGTATGATGCTTTGAATATCCCCATATTCAGGGATGTACATCCTTCCCTGATATCTTAATAGTCCGTCAGCTTCCAAACTATATCCTTCATATTTTGGATTTAATTGTCTCCCTCTCTAGAGGTTTGAAGTAACCTTTAAATACCAACTATCTCCTTGGAGTTGTGTCAACACACGTTCCCTCAGATTGACTTTTAAGGGTACCAAGGAGAAGACATGTGGTCTCCTTCTCAAGGCATCTACGACCACATTTTCCTTTCCTTTGAGGTATGAAATACCAAAATCATACTCACTCATAAACTCACTCCATCGCCTTTGCCTAACATTCAGATCCCTTTGAGTGAAGATATTTTTTAAACTTTGATGGTCCATTTTGAGCTGAAAGTTTCGCCCCACAAGATAGTGTCTCCAAAGTTTCAAAGCTAGCATTACAGCTGCCAACTCTAAATCATGAGTCACGTATAGCTCTTCATGTTTCTTCAACTTCCTTGACACATAAGCTATCACTCCTCCATCTTGCATTAGCACATCCCCCAACCCTTGCTTCGAGGCATCCGTGCAGACTGTGAAGTCCTTTTCCATATCCGAAACTCTTAGAATTGGTGCACTAGTTAGTAACCTTTTAAGTTCAATGAATGCACTATCACAATCTTCTGTCTATTCATACCTAAACCCCTTGTGCTGCAAAGTGGTGATGGGTTTCGTTATTTTTGAGAATCCTTCCACAAATCTCCGATAATAACCTGCTAGCCCCATGAAGGTTCTCACCTCATGGGCATTTTTCGGCACTGGCCACTCCATAATGGCCTTTACCTTTTCTGGGTCCACAGAGATTCCTTCACCGGAAATGATATGACCTAAATAGTGGATCTCTTTTTGAAAGAAGGAACACTTTGACAACTTCCCATACAATCTGTTCTCTCTAAGACAAGACAACACCACTCGTAAGTGTTCCTCATGCTCTCTTTCATTTTTTGAATAGATGAGGATGTCATCTAGAAAGAATTGTACAAAATGGTCTAGGTACTTCTGGAATATGTCGTTCATGAGGCTCATGAATATTGTTGGCACATTGGTCAATCCGAAAGGTACTACGACAAACTCGTAATGCCCAAACCGAGTTTGAAAGGTAGTTTTTTCTATATCGTCTTCCTTAATCCTTAACTGGTGATACCCTGATCGCAAATCGATCTTTGAGAATACTGCTGCTCCTTTCATCTGATCAAAGAGGTCATCTATTCGCGACATTGGGTACCTATTTTTCACTATAGCATGGTTCAAGTCCTTGTAATCTATACACAGTTTTAAGGATCCATCTTTCTTCTTTACAAAAATTATTGGTGCACCCCAAGGTGAGACACTGGGTCTTATTAGCCCTAAGTCTAGTAACTCTTTCAACTACATTTGCAACTCACAAATTTCCAGCACTGTCATCTGATACGGAGTCTTGGAAATTGGTTTTGCACTAGGTTTTAGCTCAATAGTAAAATCAAGCTCCCTCTCAGGAGGTAACCCTGGTAACTCATTCGGAAAAACATCCTTAAATTCTGACAATACCAGGTACTGATCCAATGAGGGTCCCTTCCTCTCATTTACTTCTTCCACTACATATAGTTGACACCCTTGCCTCAAACATCTCTTAACCTTCATAGTTGAGATAAAGCATAATGACACCTTTCTCTGTACACCGTGGATATCTACTGGCCTTCCTTCGTCGTCAACACAAAGCACCCTTTTTGCGAAACAATCTACCAAAGCTCGATGAGCTTCTAACTAATCCATTCCAATGATTAGGTCATACGCCCCGAGAGCAGTGACATATACCTTCAACCTGGTAGTACACACTCCTAGGTCTACTATACAATTATCAATGCTAGTTCCTACCGCTTGTTTTTCCCCCGAAGCCATCTCGACTTATTTAAAGTCATCCTGCTCGTAGGTTTCCAACC
Organism: Picea engelmannii; assembly: GCA_009831015.1. Taxonomy (NCBI): domain Eukaryota; kingdom Viridiplantae; phylum Streptophyta; class Pinopsida; order Pinales; family Pinaceae; genus Picea; species Picea engelmannii. Next base: position 3,750 of record ML911364.1, read on the forward strand.
CTCTCTTTTCTAATGCAGATGGTGAAATGAAACTATCTGTCGCACCAGAATCAAATAAAATCTTAACATTGATATGATTTAGCGTATCTGATGACTCCACCACCATGGATTGATGTTTGGCCCAGCAATTATTAACCGTTGCATAAATCTGGTGGTTGCTACTTGCTCTTACCATTGGGGCCTTTCCTTCTCTATGCACAAATCCTGATTGTAACTCTAGGTAGTCATGCTAGTAATGGGGTCCTCCACATCCCCAACAGGTAACACGAGATTGAACCTGCGCACTATTCTGTGCCTGTCTCTGAAATGAGTTCCTTACCCTGGAACCCCTGCCCCTACTAGCTGCTCCCTGAGATGGTCGTGGAAATGCCTGCATCGTTGGTGATGAATGAGATGTTGCACTCACTGCCATTGAAATCCTTGCAACTGTTGTCCTTGGTGCGACTCTATTACCATATGGAGGTGGCCTTGAGCCCCCTCCCCTGGGAAATGTCCTAGGGGCCTTCCCCACGAATCTAGGACGATTTGAAAAAGAAGGTCTCGTACCTCCAGTTAAGTTCATTTGTTCCTCCGCATAACGTGCATTCTCCATAGCTTCCACTATTGAATACGGTTTCCACATCCGCACCATAGCCCTTATCTTAGGGTTCAACCCATAGACAAAACGTTCTACCTATCGTTGGTTATTATCCATATATGAAACATACTTGACCAATTCCATAAACCTAATCTCATATTCCTCTATGGTTCTGTTTCCCTGTACTAAGGCATGAAATGATCCTACCTATTGTTCCTCATAGTAAGCTGGCAGATATTTCATTCGGAACCTCTCCTCGAAAAGTTCCCAAGATACGATGTCTAGGGTAAGGTGCAGTTGCCTCTCCAGGTTGCCCCACCAGTTCAAGGCGATGTCTCTTAACTGAAAAATCACTATCTTCACCTTTGAGGTGGACGCATAGTCCCTTAAGGCAAAACACCTTGTCATGCCTTCCAACCATGCTTCCACGTGTTCACTAGCGCAACCCCTGGCAAACTCCAGAAGTTTGATCTTCTGCAGTTCTCTAGTGATGTCTTCGGGTGGAGGTCCTCCCCCTGAATCCCTTGATCCTTATCGGTTGACGCCCTTTTAAAGTCTCATTTATGGCCTCCAAAGAGCGTAGTATGAGAGCTAGTTCAAGCGATGGTGGCGGCGACGCTGGTGGTGTTGGCGGTGCCTGCGATGATGCTCCTCTACCTCGATTCCCTCGAGTCCTAACAATCCTGTATCATTTAACCTACATCAACCAAAGTTGTCAAGGTGAGTTCAAGGATGTTTCAAATTTGCGCAATTTAAACTAGAAAACACGGTTAGGCGTAATTTTTTCTTTACTTGGTGTCACTGCCTAATAAAACTATTGACGCTCTCGCCTCATAGCTATGATATCTTTGCGCCATACTCGCTAATTTCTCTAACTTACCTGCCTAGTGCGCATGAAGCCTCCTTCCACTTATCTTGGTCTAAGCCCTTATACTTTGCGTTTTCAACTAATTAAGGTGACTTCCAACCTAATGTTGATTAATTATTAAAAACTAATAATCTAGACTAAACTTTAACCTAAGTTTCAATCGCCTTAATCAACATTTTCAATTTAATCCAGAAAATTAATATTATTATTAGTATTAATTAATTAATCACTAATTTAATTAATCCTTCCAATTAATTTAATTAATTTTTCTCCAAGGCACATACATGGCGTGTTGGTGTTAGGGTTCTCCTCAAAGCGCTGGTCTTGGATGGACGGTTGGTCGTGGGTTCAAAACCCATGGATTCCCCCCAAAAAACATAAAAGTAGTTTTATTTAATATATATATATATATATATATAATATTAAATAATTAGAACTTAGACAAATTTAAACCATTAAATTTTAAACCTAAATTAAACGAATGAAAATTTTAAAATAATAAAAAAAAATTAAAGTACAATTAAGACAAAAAAAAATTTAAATAATTAAAATTTTTAAAATTAAAGTCTGGCATCATGGGTCCTCCCATGAGGCCCATGTGCCCCCCCCTAGGGTTCTCACTACCCCAAAACCCTACACCTAGACTCACTTTCATTCCTCCCTTCATTCCACACTTCCAACCCTACTCATCCCCTTTTCATTTTCATTTTTTTTTTGCTTAGTCAATCATTACACGCCGAGGTGAAGTATGAGGTCAGCCCTGGTGCCTACAAGCTCAAGGATTGGAGGACGCCTTGTGCACAGTGGTGCACTCCCTCATTCCTTCATCATGGTTCACTCTTATTACTTCACCCTCAATGCTTGTGGTGTATGTTTGTGCTAATCAAGTTCGGGGTTGGGCCTGCGGCTATCCTCTTTTTTTTGTTTTAACTCTATGGGAGTCTTATTGATATTGCCTCTATTTTTCTCCTTCGTGGGTTCTTTTCTTGATGCCCTTCATGGCACTTGGGCTCCATGTGACGCTGCCCCTTGTGGGATTCTCCTCCACATGATTAAGCACTTGCTTGTTGGTTTGACTTTGTATGGTTCAGCTCCCCCCGTGGGTGCATGCATGGCGCATTGTTGGTTAGTGCTCTCCTCAAAGTGCTTAGTTGTGTAACTATGCCTCATGGGATGTAGCCCAAATGGTAGAGCACCTGCTTTGTAACCACGCCCTCACGAACTCCTCCCTTGGTGGCTTGATTTGGCATTGGGCACTTGTGCGATGGGCCTTTGTGGCACCTGTGTGCTTCACTCATGGCTTTTCCTTCGTTTGGCGCTTGATGGCTCAGGACCAATTTTTTTTTCTCTGGGTTGTATGTTGTTACAGTAGTTTGACGTGGTGTGCAAAGGCCTTGTGGGCTTGGTGCTTAGCTTTGGGCTTTGTGTATGGCGGTGGCGCTTGGGAATTTGGCCAAGGCTACCCACTTGTGTATGGCGGTGGTGCTTGGGCGTTTGGATTGTATGTTGTTGTTTAACTTGTGGCTGTATGGTGTTGCGTGCTAATCAAGCTAAGGGTTTTTTTGTATGGTTTATGTGTTGGTTTGATGTTGTGTTACTTTCGCAGGTACTTTCTTGTTAGATTGTAGTCTTGGTTGGCGTTGGTGCTCGAGTGTGGTCTTGTATATTGTGTGGACTTTTTTTTGGCTTGTGTGTTGTATGATATTGCACGCGTCTCATGCCTTGCGCATATCGTGGGATTGGAGAGGGAGGATTTGGGACGTGGGGGGGGCTCTTGATAATGGAAGGGAAGCAAATCCAGTGAAGTGCGAACCAAACAATACGACGTAGATCGAAATCATTCTGGATAAACCTATTTTCGCTTCGAGCCATAGAAAAATGCAAGCTGCGAGGTTTAATTTGACACTAAAATCTTCAAGAATGCCCTAAAATCTTCAAGAATGGTCCAGTACAAAGTTTTAAATTGGAAAATTTGAGATGAGCATTTCAAATTCTTAAAAGTTGTGTCCAAAGACGCGAAATTTATAGCGGCCGAGAGATAATCTGGTGAGAATTTAGCATAAAAGTGGCCCAAACTGATAAATTTGAATTTGTATTGTGGCAGGTCGAGTTTGGTCGAACAAGCTCGAAAACTGGTTGAAGATCTCTGTAATGGTTTTCGAAGGTTTCTGTAATGGTAAAAAAAATGTAGCATTTGTGAAATCTGACATATTTATTTAAATAGTTTGTTGTTTATGAGTGTGAAGGTGTGTTATGATTGTGTTTTTTGGGAATACAATAGAAAAGACGATAATAGTTTGTGTTTTGAAGGAGCTTAGAGTTTTGTCAATTTAGAGGTCTAATTTGGCTAAAAGGGTTGGGATAAAGAAGAAAGCCTATTAATATATATTGAACGCTCGTTCTGCATATCTTTATCATGGTTTGTAGGTTATAGGTTGGGATAAAGAAGAAAGCTATAAATATATCTTAAACTCTCATTCTGCATATCTTTATCAGGGTTTGTAGGTTAAATCTTTTTCTCGTGTTTTTTTATTTATTTACTAATTGTAGGTTATTGAATGTTTATTTCATTTTAGCTTGTTTCGAAGAAGATGTCTTTGTTTTATGTATATCTCTTTCCAGATAATAGAAATAATAAAAGTTGGTCTGTTTTGTTCCTCTGATTGTGTGTCCTTTCAAGGATTTCATTATATTATTACTCATTAACAATTTTTTTTATTTTAGAAGAAAAAGCTATTTTTTTTTAGAAGATTTCTAGTTTAGAAGAAAAGATATTTCTAAAAATATATAGTGGCTTCTTACATACAGGTGAGGCTTCTTGCAGGTTCTAAGGCGAATAGGCCTCCTTCAGACTTACAATAGTTTCTAAGGTTTTGTCATTTATTTTGGGTCAATTCTGAGTAGGTGGGTAGGCCCTTGGCCCCAGATTGTGAACTACAACTCTGATACCATGTGTAGAGACCTAATTTAATTAAGTCTAATAAGATTCATAAATTTAAACAAATAATATTACTTCGACGCATAAACAATAATCAATTTATTTCATGCAGCATATAAACAACAGAAATTTAAATTTATGAACAACATGCTAATAATTTTAAATAACCATCACATGTTCATGAGAATGTGTACTAAAAATAACTTTGTCTGATGCTAAATTCTTGACCTCTAATTGTCCTCTCTGCTACTCTTCCCAGACTCTTCTTGATGCTCTGACCAAACCCTGCCCAAAACCAACTAACCACCCAGCCAGCTAGGAACAGCCTATCTAGATCCCTAGCTCCATGATTCTATGAGGATTCCTAGCCCCCGAGCCCTCCCAGCAACCTGGTGCCCCCTACAATAGTTCCCCCAAACTCCCAACCAGGAAATACAGTCCTCCTCCCAAAATAATGCTTCCTCCCCAAATTTTCATAATCATTCCCGAAGGCCTCTGCCCAGTCATATCCCCCTCCATTCACTGACTCCTACCCTCCTTTAATTCCACCCACCTTATCCCTCCATTTATTACCTTATCCTTCCATTTATCACCTTATCCCTCCACTCAATGCGTTATCCCCCTACATATGTAAGGTTTTATAATAAATAAAATAAAATTATTAAGCTCTTAATTCATTACCCTAACCTTTAATGAGTTAATTAATTAATCAATAGATATAAACAATTAATAATTAATTAATTAATTAATTAATATTATTTATAAATAATCATTGTTTAACTAAAATATATTAGGACAGTTAATTATTTAATTAACTCTACTTGATAAACCCTATGTAACTATTTAACTAGGGTTGTTACACTCATAGACGCAAGATGGAAAAGTGTAGGGGGATCTAGATCTCTTCCACATGATGGTAAGGGGGAACGAAAGAAAAATGTCATGGAGTTCAATGGATAAATGCAGAAAGATACCTAAATTGGAGTGGAGAGTTAACCATATTTGTGGAAGGGAGAGTGTCTACACGCACTTGGAGGTATAGAAGGTATGAACTACCCATGAGCTGACGAGATATCTCACATAGAAGAGAAAGGGGAGTGACACCATGGATGCTGGGAAGGGCGTCAATGGGTACGAAGGGGCTTCCAAGAAGTTAATAATAGGGATGGGAACTGGAGGAGGTGGCACGAGGAAGAAGGGGAGTGCACATGGTAATGGGTATGAGGCCACATGACGAGGGGAGGGGCCCAACTTGGGGGAGGGTATGGAGGTGTTCAATGGGGAGGGAGGATGGGAATGGGGGAGGGGATGAGGGGGAAAGTGGGAGAGGGGGGAAGGGGTAGTCGAGATAGTCGAGAGTTCTGAAGGAGGTTAGTTACAAAGTAGATTTCTAAAGGGTTAGGTCCAATTTAGAGTTGGGAAACCATATAAGATAGTGGGAGTTAAGGGAGCCATGCATGGGATCCTACTTGATTAATGAAGAGTTGGCCCTATTCTAGAGTCTTTGTTGATTTATCTAAGCGATCAACTTTCTGGTTCTCAAAGCAAAGGATATGGATGAAGTTGATCTTGGTGAATTGTTGTTTCACAGTTTCAGTTTGGGAATGAAGACCACTAGGAATTTGGATGGAAGAAGTTGTTTGTCTGAGGAGATCCTTTATTACTAGTTTGGAGTCTCCAAGAATAGTGAGAATGTGGATGTTTCTCAAGTGTGCAATTTGTATCCCCATGTAGACTACATGACTTTCCACTATATTATTAGTCGTCTTCCCTAGTCCCCAAGAGTATTCCATGGTGTATTGTCCATCAAAATCAAATATGACTCCCCCCACACCTATGGCCCTTAGATTACCTACTACAACTTCGTCAAAGAAAATAATTGAAGAGGATTGTTGTCTTTTCCAAAGGAAGAATTCCTTATGATAGAGGCTTAATTTCCATCCTTGCCTCTTGATTTCTTGAGTTGGGATTGGTGAACGAATTGAGGGGGAGGGGGCCAGAATGTATTTTATCCATTCTTATTTGTAGTTCTCCAAGGTTCCTATCATGTCAAACTAAATTTATTTGGACGAGAATACTTCAAAAATTAATCCACATATTTTAGCGAAGATGCAT
>WSFP011567983.1:0-10843 GCA_009831015.1 Picea engelmannii
TGTAAGTTGAAGAAGGATTTGTATGGATTGAAGCAATCTCCCAGAGCTTGGTATGGAATGATAGACAATTTTTTGAGGATCTTGGGCTTTACCAAGAGTAAAGAAAATTCTAACCTTTACTTCAAGGTTATGAATGATGAGCCGGTTATATTGTTGTTGTATGTGGATGACTTATTCTTAACTGGAGAAGAAAATCTCATCACCGAATGTAAGAAGAAGCTTGTTTCATAATTTGAGATGAAATACCTTGGCCTTATGCATTATTTCTTAGGTATTGATGTATGGAAGAGCCCAGAGAGAATCTTCCTTAACTAGGGGAAGTATGCAGTTGAAATCCTGAAGAGATTTGATATGTTGGAGTGAAAGTCCATGGATACACCCATGGAAACCAAGTTGAAGCTCTTGGTCGACACTTTATCAGAATTGATTGATGATACGTTGTATAGATAGATCATTGGATCGCTAATGTACATGATGAACAATAGAAAATATATATGTTTTGTTGTGAACACCTTGAGTCAGTTTCTGGTAGAACCCAGACATGTTCACCTTGTTTCTACAAAACATGTGATGGGGTACCTTAAGGGTACATTAGATTGTGGTCTCATTTATGATGGATATCATGACTTCAAACTGAGTGGGTACATTGATTCATATTGGGATGGAAGTGTCTCTGACAGGAAAAGAACTTCAGGATGTTGTTTCAATATAGGGTCAGCCATGATCTCATGGTAGAGTAGGAATCAATCTTGCATTGCTCTCAGTAGAGCGGAAGAAGAATACATTGTTGCATGTTCTGCCATCTTTGAAGCCATATGGCTTCAAAATTTGTTGACATGTCTATTCAACCTAGAGATGGAATCAACCATGATCCTATGTGATAACCAGAGATGCATAAAGATGACATAGAATCCTGTATTTAATGACAAGTCAAAACACATAGAGATTGGATATCATTACATCCATGACATGGTGCAGAGAGGATCCATAAAGCTCCAATATGTTAGCATGGATGAACAAGTTGCTGATGTGTTGACCAAGACTCTATCTCATGTAAAGTTTGAGAACTTTCGAGATAAGATTGGTGTAGTCCGAAAGGACCTCCCTTGAAAGGGGGAGTAATGTTATGCCATTCTAGTGCTGTGATGCCAGCTTAATTGTTGTGATGATGTGACAACTTAATTGTTGTGATGATGTGCCATATTAATTGTTGTGATGATGTGAAAACTTAATTGTTCTGATGATGTGCCATCTTAATTGTTTTGATGATGTGCCAGCTTAATTTCTTTGATGATGTGCCATCTTAATTGATGTGATGATGTGCCAGCTTAATTTTTGTGATGATTTTCTAGCTTAATTGTTGTGATGATGTGCTATCTTAATCACTGTGATTATATGCCAACTTAATTGTTGTGATTATGTTCCAACCTTGTGCTATGATGATGTACTAGCCTCATGTTGTGATGATGTGCCAGCCTCATGATGTGATGATGTGACCAGCCTCATGCTGTGATGACGATGTATTAGTTTTTATACTAATACATGTTGATGTAGATGAGGATGTCATTCCATCTCTTTGTTGAGAATGATGATATTGATGATGAGAAAAACTTTTGATGATTTATAGATATGCCAACCAGTGTTCCAAGATGTTGTTCATAATGTTGTCCTCTCTCTCACCTAATGTTGTTATAGAATACACTTCTTGTTAAGGTTGAGTGTTGAAATAGTGTAACTGTAAAGAGTATTCTATTTATTATTGATGTATTATTCATTAGATCAATCCCCTTTTATGGATTGATCATGTCGGGTATTGTAAATGACCAGATCCCCTTTTGCGGATTGGTCAAACCCTAATTGTAGTAGGAAGAATAAGAATTCGGCCCCCGGAATATATTAAAGTTGTTATAACCAACCAGAAGAGAAGTCAGCCCTGCCAGTGAAAAGACACCTCATTTTACACCTTCCAGATTGTATAAATAAGAGAGGCTAGCGCCTCATTTGTACACATGATCACTTGTTCATCAGAGCACAAGTTTGGAGCTTTGGTTGGAGAAGAAGAAAGAGAGAGAGAGGCACATTCTTGGAGAGGAATTCATGTATTGTTTGAGTTATCTCTTGGAATTGTATTGGCTATCTATATTAAGGAATTTTTTGCTGGGTTTTCTCCCCCACGAGGGTTTTCCCGGGATAAATGATGTGTCTCTTGTGATTCTGTATTTCTCAGTGATCCTATCTATGCTATGGTTGTCTATTGAATTGAAAAGAAACCTAATAATGGCTTAAACCTTAACAAGGTATACTCTAGGAACTTCGATTCTCTAGAAGAGTATTCTCAGGTATAAGATTAACCCTTTTTCGGGCCTGAGGGACTAAATTTATGAAAAAGGAAGCCCCACGAAGTCCATATTTAAGCTCTTTTTAGAATCCCTAAAATTGAAAATATTGTTGAGTGACCGTATTCCTTCACACTCGTTAAAATGGTCCAGAAGAACATCCCCTACGTAGTCCATAGTTAAGCTATTTTTGGACTCCTTAAAATTGAAAAGATCGTCGAGTGACCTTGTTCTCTCACACTTGTTAATTGGTTCAGAAAAAAATCTACTGGCATGAGTTTACCCCTTTTTCTGGCCTATAGATTAAAGAGGAAAAAGTTACACCTCGGGAGATTCGTCTCACCAGGAGAGTTCTCCTAACTAAATTTTATAATTTTTCGAGCTAAGGAGACTAAGTCTAGAAAAAGGTTGCGAGTCCATAGTTAAGCTCTTTTCAGACTCCTTAAAATTGAAAATATTTCCAAGTGATGTTGTCTGTGTCACACTCATTAAAATGGTTTTGAATAGACGTATTTTCGGTGCTATTTTATCCCTTTCTCAAGTCAACTAGACTACCTTTGAAAAAGGTACCCCATTGGAGTCCTCTTTTGCGCTTTTTTAGACTCTCTAAAAATGAAAAACCACCGAGCTTACCTTCTCTTGGCTCATTAAAATTGTATTGAAGGGAATTATCATTGTGTCCTATTAATTGCATTTTCATCTCTGCGTCTTTGGCTAAATGCCGAATCCATGCTTCTCTCAACTGAACCTTTGAAACATGCCTTATACGCAAGACTTGTAGCACTTGGCCTTTGCATCTTGACACCTTGACCCATGGAGGAATTTTCCCGAGTGTCCTTTCCCTGCACATGTCTCCTTGCTCTTGGATATAGTATGCTTGTGACACTCATTCCTCATTTGTAACATAACATTCTTTTATTCTTTTTAAAGATTTCAAAAATTATTGAAAAAGACAAAAAAAATCAAATATACCCTAAAAAGAGGATGGGAAAAGTATTTTCCTTTTATGGAAGCATAATGAGTCACCCTTGGAAAAAGCACGTCCTTTTGTTTGTTCTTCAAGATTTGGGATTTAATATGACCTTAGGAAGTTGTTCTCGCTACATAGAGCTGTGTCCTCCTTCGTTTGGTTATTATTCCAAATAGATGGAGAGTTTGTGTTGCCTCCTGCATCGTGAACTTATGTCAATGTCATGCTGCCTGAGTCTAATCATGTGTCTTGCTATTGTCCAAGGGAAGTTTTACTGAAACTGAGTCAGCCTCTCTGCAGTTTGTCTCTTTCCCTCATGCCCGACCATCCCCAAAAGTCCAATCAAGTCCTTGTTCGAAATCACTAAAGTTATTTTCCTGATCATCGAGATCCTCTTGTCTGTTCTCTGATGAGCCATCAAATACCTCTGGGTATTGAATTTGTACACTCACATTACACTCCTACCTAAGTTTTGAATATCTTGAATTTGTTGCTCGAGCTCTGAAGGCCTCATCTCCAGCCATCAGGCTTCATTGGCTTCTTGAAGATGGATACTATACAAGTATATCTTTGATTTTGAGATGTAGATATGATGTGTATTTATCGTGGCTACACTTTATATAGTTATATGAAATGGATCTGCAGTGTATTTGATTAGCAGCCATGATTTATTTCATCCCAAGCATGGGTATGCCCACCTCGGTGAGACAATTATTATTTTTGTAGATGGAACCTCCCGAACTCTAGTCCCGGGCTCACTCGCTTCGTACGTTGGTGAATATTTGTAATGTATTTCATCCATCAGATTCTCTTCTAACGTCACACATTAGGGGGAATCTGTTATAACCCTAAATTGCACCATACATGCATACCCGACATCAGGCCATCTCACTTACTATTTTCTCCAAGCCATCACTGAGAAACTCTTCTTAAAAACACTATTTTTGAAGATGTACGTGCCCTACACAATTACTTCCCATGTACATATGCTAGCTACACCACTACAACCCGCGTATACTCGCAAAATTTGTAAAAATTAAAAAGTTGCAACAAATTCGTTGAGATTACGGGCTATTGGGTAGTTTCCCAATTGTCCCACCGCCTATAGCCCGTCACCCAACCGAATAACCATCCTTTTTTCATATAAAAGGAGGTTTTGGAGTCTCATTACAAGGCTAAGCATAAGAACAATGAAACTTTTCCCATTTCACTTTCACCCCTTGCCCTAAGAATTTGCAGCCACATTGTGAGTTTTGAGCAAGAATTCCCTATTATTTCCTTTTTCCTCCATTGCAAGCCTAATACATTCCCAATGAGAGAGATGCAGAGGATAAAGATATGTGGAAGTTCAGTTGGAGGTTGGTGAAGAGGATCCCAGAATAGGTTCGAGGAGCAGTCGTCGATATCATTGTAAGTAACTTTGTGAGATTAATAAAAAGGAATGATTTTTCTGTCCCGAATATGATGTGTTCAATATTCATGTTTTATTTATATTTGATTACGACATCTAACCCACTAATTCATATATAAGATGCATGTTTGTAGTTCTTTGTTTGTCTACAGTTCTATCTAAACTCTTACTTGTAGATCTCTTTCTTTCTTTCTCTTATCCTCTCCCCTACCTGCACACCTAGCTGCAGGGTTGATCTTTGCACCTAGATGAAGATCTTACAACACAGACTTCTCTCACCACATAATACTTCTCTCTCAGCAATAACAATAGCCACTCATCATACATAATCTTGACCCTATCCCAGGTCCTCTTGACCTTTATTTATACATTACAATGACTCTAAAACAACCTTAGGCCGAAACCTAGGTGTCAAAACCCTAAAAACCAAAACTCTAGGTGTCTAAAACCCTAGGTCAACTTAACCCACGTTTTCAGGGATTTTCCAGCCTATCTTTCCTTCTTTCTTGTGAGGTGCTCCAAATCATCTATTGGTGTCTTTTTCCGCTTACTGAGTCATCCATGATCCATCTTCCTTGTTGATATGTCTTGCTCGATCTCCCCATCCAACGAATTTATTTCTCTTACTTATCTCTGTCTTTTATTCTCTTTTTTCCACTTCGACCCAATCTCAGTCAACTTGTCCTCTGCGTAGTTCTCACTTCACGCTTCTTTCATTAATCTTCAAAACCTTCCATAACCAAGGGCCAATAGGCTCCCAACACTATCATGCGACTCGTCCTAAGGAAATTTAAGTTTGAACCTTCTATTTTTCTTCGTCTTCAGACTGTGCGGGGCAGCCTATAATTTCTACTCAGTCCCACCCTTCTTTCCTTGTGTAGACTATCTTTTCTATGTATGGTACCCAGTTTCAACTGCACTTGGTACCTAGACCAATTTTCTCATGCTTCTACTGAGATCTGCAAGGCAGCTAGTTGTCATAGTACAATTTGAACCAACTCCCATTCACCAACCCTTCCTTCCATTCTCCATTCAAAGTTTTCAACTGCGCAACTCCTCCTTCTGTAACGTAAGAAACCACATATGGCCCAAGCCAATGTGTCCTAAAATTCCCTGAATGATTCATGAACTTGTTGTCATATACAAATACCATATCTCCTTCCTTGAAGGCTTTCTTCTTGATGTGACTATCATGATAGGCATTTTCTTGTTCCTTATGTACATATTGATGGAATCCTATGATAAATCTATCTTCTTCTAGTTCTACCAACTACACAAGCCTCTCTCGAACAACACCAGTGTCATCCATATCTGTGAATGCTGCAATTCTGAGACTAGGAACCAAATATTCCATAGGGAAAACTGCTTCTAGGCCATGCACCAACTTAAAGGAGGTATGTATTTTTAGCTTCATGCAAGTAGTTCTATAGGCCCATAACACTGTTAGTACTCTCAAATCCTAGTCATCCCTGTTCACACTGCAAATATTCGTGAGTGTTGTCTCCAAGATCTTGTTGAAAGCTTCAACCGTCCCGTTTTATTTTGGATGGTAAGGAGTACTCTTTTGATGGAGGACTTTGAATTCTTGAGTCAAAGCTTCAATAGTCTTATTAATAAAGTGTGTTCCTTGATCGTTCATTAGGGTCTTTGGGCATCCAAAGCTGGTTATGATATCCTCAAATATAAATTGTGCACCTATAGTTTCACTAAAGTCCTTAACTGCTCTTGCTTCTACCCATTTTTTCAAATACTCTGTCATAATGATGATGTATCTAGCTCTTATGTGCTTCCCTGGTGGGTTTATAGGTCCCACAAAATCATTTTCCCAAAATGCCTGCAAAGTCAGTTGTGGTGCTAAAGGCATCTCATCTCTTCAGGAAGACTTCCCAACACTTTGGCATACATCATAGGCTTTATAATATTCCTTGGCATATTTATGTAAAGTAGGCCACCATAGGCCAGCTCTAAGAACCTTTTTCATTGTTTATTTCCCTGCGTAGTGTCCTCATGTGATGCCTTCATGTTCTTCTACTAAAATCGATAGTCTTTCTGCCTCCATAACGCATCTCTTCAGGATCTCATCAGGTCCCATCTTGTATAGTTTTCCATCTATAAGTAAAAAATTTGCAGTGCGCACTACCAGTTGTTTCTTCTGGATGATTGTATATTCACTAGGTGTCATTGTTGTTGACAGAAACTGGACTATCTTGGCGAAGTGGTCATCAACCCTTCTAATGGCTAGAATTTATGCATCTAGTAGTGTATCCTCCAAACTAGTAAGTTCCTCTCCATGCTCTAGCCTAGACTGATCAGGTCCCTTGTTCATTCTCCCTGGCTTGACCATAATCTCAAAATCATATTCCTAGAATAACAATATATGTCTCCATATTCTTCCCCCCAACACTAGCTTGTTGACTAGGTATTTCAACGCATAGTGATCAATGAACATCTTAAAGTGGCCTCCTAGCAAGTAGTGGTGAAAATTCTACAGTGCGTACACCATGGATAAACCTTCTCTCTCAATGGTGGTGTAATTTATCTTAGTTTTTGAGAGCTTACTGCTAGCAAAGGATAATGGTTGGTCAATATCTCCTGCTCCTGGTTGTTCTAAAATTGCTCCGAATGCAATAGAATATGCATCGACATGCACATGAAGTTCCTTGCTCAAATCTGGGAAAACTAGAATAGGTGCAGTAACCATTTTCTGTTTCAGTGTGTCGAAGCTTTGCTGACATTATTTTGTCCATTGAAACTTACAATCTTTCTTCAAACTATTCTCCATGGATGTTTTAATATTTGCATAGCCCTTAATGAACTTCCTATAGTATCCAGTATGTCCCAACGCAGTGCACAATTGTCTGACTGAAGTAGGAGGGGGTAGATCAACAATAATGGAAATCTTGGATGGATCTACCAACAACCCCTGCTTACCAAAAACACTCCAAAGGGTGAAAAGAAGATGCACTTCTTTAGATTCAGCACAATCTGACATTTCCTGCACTTATCCAACATTATTCTTAAACATTCAATATGATTTTGTAATCAGATAAAAACAGTCCAATCATTAAAATATTCTTCCAAAACTTTGTGTAAAAAATCCCTGAATTCTTCGACCACCACCCTGGAAAAGATGGTTGGTGCATTGTTCAATCTAAAAGGCATCGCTGTGTACTGGTGTTACACATAAAAAATACTCACTTCGATAGTGTCGCAAGTGTCGTCATTACAAGTGTCGCAAGTGTCACATTTTTCTCACAAGTGTCGTAAGTGTCAAAGAAAGCATACTTCCATGATGCCTATGTCGTGCCTATAACGACATGAGAAGGACACTTGACACACATCAAACAATTGATTTGGAAGAGGAGAAATGGTTAACTAGGCTTATGAACCTCTTGCTATTTGAAAGAACCCAAAAAACTAATTTTTTGGAGGAGAGCACTCCTTTATACCTCTCTTAGGAGTGTTGGTGCCCCCCTAAAGCCTACTTGGGATCGCTATAAGGCTTTGATGGCCCTTTTGAGGGACCGCTACCTATTCTGGGTAGCAGTTGGTCTATTGAGGAGAATGAGGGAAATATCTTTTCAATCTTGGAAGGCAGTTGGATTCGAACCCCGAGTCCAACCATGATCCTAGGGAAGATCCCTAACTCAAGGAGGAAAATCCTCAACTCACCCCAATGATATCTCAAGTGGTTGAGCCTGTCCAAGGCTATATAAGAAAGCTTTCTCATGGTGAAAGGAGAGCTGGATGGAGAATCATACCAAACTTATGATGTCATAAGTGATATTTGGAGAAGCGATGAAAAGCATGAAACCTATGATATCATAGGAAACACACAGTGAAGTGGAGGCTAATCAGCGAAGCTATCGTCATTCCAATGGTGGAGCTTCTGAGCAAGGGTTAGGCAAGGAGAACTTGATGAAACTACTACATTCCATCTACGACTGTAAGTAACGTTTTGTCATCATTAATGTAATATGATTGGCATGTTTCTTTCTAATTTGTGTTTGACATTACATGAATTTGGCTCTAAGTAGATAGGTCTGCTTCGAACTAATCTCGATAGAATAGGAATTGGTTGTACTTTGTTTGTCTATAGGGCATATCGAGGAGCTCAAGATTGGAGTTCAACTCGGAGCGTGCAGGGACAAACACCGGTAAAAGGTATGTCTTTCCTCCTTCCTCTTCATGCATTAGTTTGTGTAAACCTAAAAGGAAGTTAATGACCATGATAAGCACTTTTTGTCTTAGAGTTAAGAGTCTAGCTCTTTGAGGAGATCTACCTATCCCCAGAGAGATTTTCCTTCAATAGAAACTGGCGACCGTACTAGGGATCGAATCGAAACTTTTGGTTTTGATTTTTCCTCATAGACCTTGTCTTACCCTTTGGTTGTTTTCAGACCTTGTTCACCCCATATGTTTGATTTCACATGCTGATTGCTCCTTACCCCATCACACTCAACTTGACTGTCAAAATTTGACTGAAATTTTGGGGTTTTGGACATTTTTATGATTTTTTTAAGCCTGGTGCCCCTGTGCCCATGTTACCAGAGCGCCAACACTCCTTGGAAGCCTCAGACAGAGCTTTATAACACTCCGGTGTCCCTTACACCAGAGCGCCAACCTCGTTTTTGCAAAATTACCTTCCGGAATTGTGTTTTTTGCAACTCAGTCTCTGTTTTTTCCTTTGTCCATCTTCTTGATGCTTCATTACATCTTCCTAATGACATTTGACTCTCCGCCTTCTAAGAAATAGGCACTTTGCTGTTCATTTTTTGTGACCTTCTCCCTTATTTTGAGTTTTTGCTCCTGTTGAGAACTTGGAATCGATCCACTACCTTTTTCTCTATTATCTGACTGAGAAGAAACTTTGGTGAAGGACATAAAAAGTTTGTGAACCTTCTCATTTGGTTCTTTAATATCATCTTGTCCAATAAATTTCTCCTTCCTTCTGCTTTTTTTGGTTTTCGTTCTCTTGTTTGACAGGAAGAAGGTGTGTGTTGTGTGTTCGAAATCTAATCATGCTTTTCTGAATATCCTTGATCTGAAAGGGTGGTTGCTAGGAGAAGTATTTGCATTGAATTAATCATCATTCACATACAAACGACAAAAAATACATTTTAGTGATTGGTTTTCATATTAGAAGAAATTTTTGAAAATATTTTAGCATTGCATTAGATTCGATTGAGAACCAATTGTTTGAGAACTTTTCATGTTAGTATTTGATAGTGAAAACGACTCTTTCTCTTTCCCTTAAATATGTGTTCATTGAAATTAAATGATTTCTTATCATCTTTCATGCATATTTTTCAGAATTGAGTCCTCATTCCATCAGTTTCACTCTCATACACCCTTGGAGTAAAGAACAGCTGTAAAATTAACGCTAATTAAAAATTATCTAGAACATTTTTGTTTTTAGGGTCTTCCACAAACAATATACTAGGGTTAGAACTTTGGATTAGGCTATGAGTACAACTCTCCAAAGTTTTCAAAACAAACATTAGCATCCTGAGCTAGGGAGAGTCAAATCCAATTGTCGTATTGTTTTTTTGGGATCCCCCTCTCACACAGGGGTTACGCACGAGGTCGCATCCAGGCGAATTATGGAGATTATCCCTCTGTGGTTCAACTGTTTGTAGTGGTCGGATCGTATATTGGGGGTCACTTGGAGGTATACCCATGATTATGTGTCGGAGCCTCTCGGGTTGATTTTGGACTTGTTATCCTGCCCATACATTTTGGATCGGACTGTCGACTGTACCTGCCCAGGGACTGACTACGAATTGGTGTCTTTAGTTGCTATAATCTTTAGGTACTTACACAAGGTCACGATGAAGGGAAGTCTCACTGTACTTGGAATATACATTGTTCAAACTCACTCGGGCTCCTTGGAGGGTAAATCCACAATTACAGCGTGGAATCTTGCACCAAGGTGAAAGTCCATTAAGAAGGTCACCATTGTAACTATTCCACCATATCCCAGCCCCTTATCGACTTGATCACGTGACGTTGGATTTCATCACCAACTAGTATGATCATCAAGAGAAGTTTTTGTCTTCTTGGTTGATTCCTAGATTTTATTAGCGTATGCTGTTTTTTTTTGTTAGTTGACCCTATATTTTCAGT
>WSFP011567992.1:0-10843 GCA_009831015.1 Picea engelmannii
CACAATGCTATGGCATGTGGACAATGAAAATGTATTGTTGCTTAGATAGCCAATAACTGACTGTGGGGGTGAAGCCTTGAAGTGATGGCCATGATATCACTAGAGGAAAGAGTGATGTAACAATAGAGAGGGTTCATTATGTCAAAATGACCCAAATTCTCTTAGTTAGAAATAATAAGCCTCATCTTGATCCCAAGGAGAAATCAGTTAATGAAAGAAGGACTAGTGGGTTGAAAAATCAACTACCCCCATTAAATGGAAGCATGGAGGGTCTAGCTGGGGAGACAGAAAACTGTCAGCCCGAAGTACCACAGAGGGTACTTTTTCCTGCAGGCCCAGACTGACCTGAGTTTCCTTCTGACAGAAGGAACAAGATAGGTGGAGAACCTTCCTGAAGGGGAGAAAAAGGAGTGCAAAGAATACACATGAAGACAAACAAGAAAGAGACACACTGAGAGAGGGAACGCGTGACCCAGATATGCAGAAAAAAAAAAAGGAAGAACGTGTGAGGCTCTCCAACTGAGAAGAAGAACTAGGAGCTTGATAAGTTGTTTTGGTTACTGCATAGAACAAGAGAAAGTGTCTTTGAGAATTTGCAGAAGACATAACCAGAGCAGAAGTTCACGATCTTGAAGCTGAGGGAACATCTGATAAACCTCGCAGAGACTGTGACTGAGAAAGAACCTCTGAGAAACTACAAAGGTTCCCTAGTGATATCATGGCTTGGCACGGGGGTGGCCAAAGCACTAAGAATGAATGCCTCTGAGCCTATGGTTGGGTGGAAAGGCGAACACCCACAGTCAGTCGATTGGTAACCAATTGTAATAGATAAGTATTTTTATGCCCAATATACTAGAATTAAAATGCATGATTTGATTATATGTAAATGTGATAACTTGTGCCTTGCATGAAATTGATGATAATGGTGTTTATTGTCCTTCTGTAAAATATTGTGTTTGAATGATTGTAAGAAAAAAATCTTGGCCTCTTGTCCAACCGAAAAATCTCTCGAGGTGTTTTCCCGGTGGAGTTACCTCACAGTTCTATAGTTGGAGCTGATTTTATGGGACTGCTACAGTCTCGTTGATTTCTCCATATTACCATGTCCCTAAATTAGAACTTAAGTCTAGTGACTGGAAGGTGCACCCTTCAACCTAGCCGCCCAGGAGACCACGGGTTCGTACCTGGGCCTTAATCAAATATTGGCTAAAGGATGAGTGTAGCCCCTAGAATTCGACAAGGTTCCATATGACCCAGGGTTGAAAACCCCTCACTAATCCAAAAGGAGGGAAGTTATCCTGGCTTCGGAACTCCGGGAATTCGGAGCTCTGGGACAAATGAATTAAAAACCCTTGAAAGCAATCGAAGGTCAGAGTTGTGAATTGAGTAGGGCCATGGATTTGGGAATCCATTGGGAATCATTCTTAGCCATTAGATCGAACTTAGTGAAGAGGTAGCGCTAAGTACTTTAGCGAAGTCCCACTTCGGGAGAATAGAGGTGGTTTAACACAAAAACTCTTGAATGTCGTAGTTTTGAAGTAATGTGGATCATTGATCTAAGGACCCTTCTGGATCCCTCTCAACCATCTGATCAACCAAGAAGAAGGAATTATGTACAACACTTTGGCGAAGTCCTACTCCGAGAGAAAAGGAGTGTGGAGCAGGTAGAAATCTCTAAACACCAAAGTTACGAATTAACGTGAGTTGTAGATTCATGGATCTATGTGGACACACCTCGATCATGGGATCTAAGGGGTATTGGGAGACAACTGGTCGGAACTTTAGATTTTGGATCTTCGGGAGGTTTTGCAAGTAGGTGAATCTAGAAACCCCCAGAGGCTTCCAGTCTCGGATTGACATGGCACGCTGACGTCACCTAGGGTAACATGGACCCCTATCTTGTATGCCACATGTCACCCTGATTTGTGCTTCTCACAAACCCTAAATTTCATTAGAACATGACACATGTCACCTCCTGACGAGGACACATGTCACCCCTGGCCTCTACTACGTGTCATCCCCCTGCCGCATTAATGTGCAACCAAAGGTTGGTTGAGTACCCCGAGACTTCGAGTGTTCGGGACTTTGAAAAGATTGGGAGGCTGGAACGTTGTGGATAAATCAACCGAAGGGTCAGACCCACTTATCCTTGTCTCTGCATATAATTTGTCACCAAGTGTAAGTGAGGACCCTTCAGGAGTTCAATATTTCGAGTCTCTGAAGGATTTGCGCACAGATAGGAAAAGGGTTGTTCAGCACCGAAGTGTCGAATGTCGAACTCCCCTGCAGATTATGTGTTAAATGTGTTAGAATATGATGGATGTGCTCATTTAACCATAGACAATATCACTATTGTCACCCAACCATAGGCCGAAGCCACCCCCGAGCACCTTAACCTTGACAGAGAATCATTCTAGAAGCAAACCCTAGGCTAGATATCCAAACAAAGGGTGGCGCAATTTTCTCCAAAAATAGTGCACCAAGCAAGAGTAACAAGAGCTTATTAGAGATTCCAAACCATAACCAAGAGAGTCCAAGCCAAAACCGAAATCCACTAGCTGCAGCAAATCCACTAGCTGCAGCAGCTGCAACAACATCTCTCCTCCAAACTTGCGCACAAACTGGCCAACTGTAGTGCGCACAAGTGTTTCTTCTGTAGTTCTGAGAATACTGGCCAAAATGAAGACTGGCCTCCTATATTTATACTAATACTGGCAGACTTCCTGGGCCGACTTCTCATTCTGGGTACTAATTATTTAGTATATAATATTTCCTTTAGCCGACTTCTTCTCTTAGAGGCTAATAACCTAATACAAGTCATTCTCTTGAGTCGACTTGTATTCTAGGGTCATTAACCAATTAATTAGGGTTTCTTCTTACTTCCCAGAATATTCTATTTTCATCAGGTTTACACTTGGAGGTAAATACCTGCCACAACTACCATAATATCAACACTCCCTCCTAGCTAGGGAGGTATTGAAGGTAATGGTCTTAAGCATAAACACACCATTCACCCGGTAACATCAACATAGTCATATAGACTAACTCATGATTAGATCATGAGAACCATCATCACTATCATTTTCATCAGTTGCATCATCTCTCGAAACCATACTCCATCTGAGTAATCAGACATGATGTTGGATAAGTCACTCACTCCACAGAGTGACACAAGAACCATTCTTCTAATCTGGACATATGTCCTGGAAGAATAAATTTCTTGGACCATTTTCCGTCTAGGAAATCTCTATCCATTGATCATCCATCTAGCTGATTAAACATTTTCCAACACAACTGATAGTCTTCAAGGCAATCAGAACAATGGCATTCAATAGAACACAATTGTGTCTATCCATAGTAGTACACAACTACTATCCAGTGGGTACACTACCACACCAAGTAGCACACAGATACTTGATCAGTGACATATAATCACAATTAGTGGAACACATCCACCACAATAGTATACATATACTGTGTGGAGACAAACAGTCTCCATAACAATCATATCATCTTATATCAACCTGCACAGAAAACATTGTTATGATATAAACTGAATCATCTGGGCCATTCTTCCACTCACATCTGTGAGATCTGGAAGAGCATCTACCCTCAGAAGGTAAAACATCAATGATGATATATATGGACTATTATTCTCAAGAAAGGAAGAATAATTGTCCCAATTTCTGAGCCTGGACCATTCCCTATCAGGGCCATTCCTTCGGCACTAAACAAAGTGCAACCTAGAGAGAATGAATATGCCCTAGGGAATTTCTGTCCCTGATTGTTGAACCTGGACCATTCACCTATCTGGGCCATTCCTCTGTCACTAAACAAAGTGAATCCTAGAAACAATGAATCTTCCTTAGGGAATGACAGTCCTACACCAACCTCCAAAATAGGCCATTCTTCGAAACTGCTCACAACTATGAGCTTCGAAAGAATGACTATCCGGTGAGGCAAACCAATCTTCTTGACCACTACTAAGAGTGATCGTCAAGAAGAGAGATTGTCCTAGACCATTCCCTATGTTAACCACAAGGGGAATCGTTGCCTATGGTACATCAACAATCCATAGAACCATTTTCTTTATGAAAATGATCGTTTGATCTAGACCATTTTCCGAACTGGAAAATGCTTGTCCATCAAAAATCTCAAACCACTTTCTGAACTGGAAAGGAACTGCTCATCCTGGACCATTTTTCGAACTTGAAAAATGACTGTCCATAAATCAATAACACATCAGTGCTCCCTCCCAACCTGGGATTCATCTATTCCTTTTTCAATATGGAAGTCGTCTCCACGAGCTCCAGCTTGAGTACACAAACTTTTTCATCTTGGACAGACGCTTCACCAAAATGTCTACTTATCTGCTCATCTGTGGAGATATATATTGGAGAACCACTTTCTCTTTTTTGGACTTCATCATGGAGAGTGTAATGCTTGATCTCAATGTACTTCGGTCTTTCTGGAACACTAGTTTTCTTTGAAGGCTTCATATAGCTCTGATCAATGTAGTATATCATTGTTGGATTCATCTTTTGTTTCCTGCTAGCTCATAACATCGTGGAAGGGCTCAAAGTGGAACACATCTATGAGAGTTTGTCATGGATTAGCAATCCATCATCTTGGATTTCTGAGTAACCATTCTGATACAATATCTCTGTTATAGAAATATTTTCACCATGCTTCTATTGTGTATTGAAGGCTCTGCACCAAGTTGTTTGAATCCATACAAGATCTTCTTCCATCTGCATACAAGGGTCTCTTTCTGGTATACCTCAAAGCCTTTAAGGTTTCTCTACATGTAAACTCCAACCTATGGATATTGTGAACGATATATTGGCTCATGTAGAG
Organism: Picea engelmannii; assembly: GCA_009831015.1. Lineage (NCBI taxonomy): Eukaryota > Viridiplantae > Streptophyta > Pinopsida > Pinales > Pinaceae > Picea > Picea engelmannii. The sequence continues at coordinate 4,858 of WSFP011567992.1, forward strand.
GTATGTCTGGTTTACAAGAAATCATCATAGTCTTCTCCCTCCATCTGGGAGAACCTCTAGTTCTGGATCTTGCAATGATTTCATTCATAAGTCTTCCATACATTGTTCTTCATCGCAACTTTCAGTTCCTCTGCTTGATTTCTTTTAGTGAGTTCATATCAGGCTGGTAGTCTTGTGATTCTCGATACACTGACTGGTTGTTCTGTCTTTTCTTACTATCTTGGAATCTTCATGTTTCTCTTTAGATCTTGAGTTCATGGTATTTTCTATAGATTCCATGCTTTGAAGATTCCAACTTCTTTCTTTCATCATAGGATCATGGATGTGGATGGAAAACTAGGGATTACTTTAAGGCTTCTTTTTGAAGAAGACTTCTTCTGAAGTCACACTGAACACGTGCTTCTTTTCATGGTTTCTACCATGGATAGATACTTCGTCATCTTCAATGGATCATATAATTTAGGAGTAGCTCCCTCCTAATCCTTGCTTCATGCATGAATGCATGTTCTTCTTTTGATAATATAATCATCTCCCTCCATCTAGAAGAGTCCACGCTTCCGTCTACATCCTTATTTCCTTCTGCAAAGTGTCACAAATATTTTTCCAATTTCCTCTTGATTGCTAACTTCTTTCTGTCTTTACTTCTTCTAGGTTTCTTCAAGATTGATTTTGATAATAACTTCCACATGAATTGATACCAGGGGTTGTTGATGTACTTCATTCTTCCATGTGTATTGTCTAACTTGTAGCAATCCTTATCTTGTTGTTCTTCCATAAGTATAGTTTCTCTTTGAACATATTATCTTCTAAGAAATAGACATGCAAGATATGTAGAGAAAACATGGTATGTACAAGAACTATGAAGAGTGTTGTTTACCTTGTCTTAGAAGAATAAGTTTGTTTCATCCTGCTTAATCTTCTTTGAAGGTTCCTTTTCTTCGGTAACTAATGCTTCATGTGTCTCCTTCCTTTTCTTCAGCTCTAGACAATGATTCTTGTAGTGACCATACTTTCGACAGTTGAAGCATTGTATTTCTGACATATCTTTCTCGTGTTTTGTCTTCTTCCTTGAACCAAACTTCCTTTTGTTCCTTAAATTCTTGAATCTTGTTGTGAAGGCTTGATCGTCGTATTTCTCTTGAGGTTTCTCTTTTGCACTAATCCTTGATTCTTCTTGTGCACAACAAGTCCAAAGTTCTTCAAATGTAGGATACTCCTTCCTTGTGCTCATACTTGCGGCAAATGCATCCCATGTCTTGAGAAGACCGTTGAGTACTATATTTACCAGTTCCTTCTCTGAGATGATCTCTTCAATAGCTTGTATTTGATATCTTAACTGAGATATCCTCACAAAGTATGATTTTATGTTGTCATCATCATTCATCTTCATGTCATAGATCGCATTCTTCAAACTCATTACTTGTCCAATGTTTCTGACTGAGAAGAGGTTTGTTAGGGAATCATACATCTTCTTAGATGAGTCAAGATGGGAGATGTAGGGTATCAAGTGGTATTTTATAGAGTCCACTATGATACTCATGGCATCGATGTCACTGTCTTTGAACTTCTCCATAACTGCAACGTTCTGTGGTTCCTTATATTTTCCTTCTTCAAACTCGGGTTCCACGATCTTTCCTTTCACAATATCCAACACTTTATTCTTGGCAAGGATGAGGTCAATCCTTGTCTTCCACGCTCTGAAGTTAGAAGCCCCATCTAACTTGTTTTCTAACTTCATAGAGTAAGTTAGGGTTGCCTTGACTGGGTCAACCCTAGATTTGACCAAAAAACTCAAACTTGATTTTTTTCTTGTTGAGAGTACCAGGAGATGTGCTAGGCTAGGGTGCACTAGTCTATCCAGAAATTAGTTCAATCCCTTCACTTATGGTGCCTCAAAGAGAGGGTTAGGGTTTCTGCAACTGCACCTGCTAGTAACCCTAGAGGTAGTGTTTTGGTAACTGCTCCTGCTAGAAACCCTAGTGGTAGTTCTTCAACGAGCTTAGTATCCTTATGGCTATGCTCCCTTCCAGTGGTTAGACTGAATGAAGGAGGTGTGGGCCCATAACCTGTTAGAATATGATGGATGTGCTTGTTTAACCATAGACAATATCACTATTGTTACCCAACCATAGGCCGAAGCCACCCCCGAGCACCTTAACCTTGATAGAGAATCATTCCGAAAGCAAACCCTAGGCTAGATAGCCAAAAAAAGGGTGGCGCAATTTTCTCCAAGAATAGCGCACCAAGCAAGAGTAACAAGAGCTAATTAGAGAGTCCAAACCATAACCAAGAGAGTTTAATCCAAAACCGAAATCTGCTAGCTGCAGCAGCTGCAACGACAGCTCTCCTCCAAACTTGCGCACAAACTGGCCAACTGCAGTGCGCACAAGTGTTGCTTCTGCAATTCTGAGAATACTGGTCAAAATAAAGACTAGCCTCCTGTATTTATACTAATTCTGGCAAACTGCCTGGGTCGACTTCTCATTTTGGGTACTAATTCTTTAGTATATAATATTTCCTTTAGTCGAATTCTTCTCTTGGAGGCTAATAACCTAATACAAGTCATTCTCTTGATCTGACTTGTCTTCTAGGGTCATTAACCAATTAATTAGGGTTTCTTCTTGCTTCCCAGAATATTATATTCTCGTCAGGTTTACACGTGGAGGTAAATACCTCCCGCAGCTACCATAATATCAACAAAATGAAGATCGTGTCCCGTCGTCGAATTGACTGGTGGATGAACCTTCCCGTGTATGTAGGAACTTGGGGACGATATGAATGAGGTGGGCACCATGTGGCCCATGTCTAATAACTTCCCGAAGAACTTCGGGAGGCCATAACTTGCAACCCAGAGCTCGGATTTCAGCCTGGCAGAGGTCGTTAGAACGCTACGGGTGAGTAGAAGAGGATGAAGACCTCAAATAGAGGATTAGAGATGTTTAAGGAAAGCAAAATTTTGATGCCTCATTCCTTAAAAAGGTACTTAAGGGTTTGGGTGTGTTACAAATTGGTATCAGAGCATGGCAACAACACTTGGCCTACTTGGGCTCACAAAAGAGTCAAGTGATTTTCTTTTTTAGAAAACTTTAAGGGAGAGGGTGTACTACCCTACCCTATCTAGTAGAGCATGATTTAGACACAGGCCTGGATGGGTCGAAGAACAATCATAAAACAAGTTTACCAAGGCTAAAATGAGCATGTTGACAGTATTATTGTCGTACAGAAGTTATCTGCATAAGTTCATTGAAGGATGTAGATTAAACTTTAGTTGGGATTTTACCCAATGAGATTTAATCATGCTAGTCTGTGGAAAAGGAAGCCTATCATTTATTTTGGGAAATGATAGCCAATCCTACAGGAGTGGGATTATGTTGATGGGCACTAATAGCAAGACATGGATGTGAATGGATTGAAAAGATCCGTAGCAGTAATAATTATTACTTTAATGAAGGATTAAACCTTGTATATGTGTATGATCCCTCAAGATAAGAGAATTGATGGAAGTGGTAAGGTCAATTTACTTGACCTATAATGAATGAAAATTGTTGTTGGAATAACCCAGTAAGCAGGTAAAAAGGAACCCTATAGATTGAGAACAATCATCATGAAGGTAGGAGTGAAGTGACAAGAGCGAGTTCAAAAGATCATGGTTGTGCTAGGGTAGTGTGTATCCCTATTAACACGAGGATGTGTCTATGCAAGAGGAATGGGTCTGGTGACCATTCTCTGAAAAGGGAAAGCATGTGCAACTCTCGGGTTTCAAAGAGAACTGAGAAACAAATTTTGTTTCTGGGTACATGAATTATTGGATAAGGTTTTTCTAATCAAGTTGATAAATAGAGCTATAGAAATATGGAGTGATTGAATGAGAAATCACAACAGCTTCCCTTGCTTGGTGGATAGGAAATCAATCTACCAGAATTCTTGTATGAAAATAGTTTTTAAGTTTAATTAATATTTTACACACATAAAATTGTATTTAAAAAATATATAAAATAAATTGATGTAAGATACAATTTATTATAAAAGAAATTATTAACTATAAGTGAATATAGGCTAAATCCTTGGTAGAAGATTGAAATATATACTTAGAGATTGTTCAATTTAATGAAAATGATAGATCTTCTATTAAATATAGTGTGTTTAAGTTTAATTAATATTTTACACATATAATTGTATTTTAAAATATATATAAAAGAAATTGTTGTAAGATACAATTTATTATAAAAAAAATTATTGTAAGATACAATTTATTATAAAAAGAAATGGTTGTAAAATACAATTTATTGTAAAAGAAATTGTTAATTATAAGTGAATATAGGCTCAAATCCTTGGTATCTAGCTTGCAGATTATTTTTATTATTATTTATGAAGATCATTCACAATTCAAATAATAAGAATAAAAAATTTATAAAATGTTTGTATTAAATAGTGAAAATTGAATATTGAAAAAAATTAATAAAAGTTATGTTTTTATTAAATAATAAAAATTTGAATATTATAAAAATTAATAAAATATATTTAAAAATAAAATAAAATATTATTTAAATTTGAAATTTGCTTAAGATTGATGAAATCATTAAATGTTATAATTGAATGGGTTGATTTCTAAAAGGGATTTTAAAATATTGTTATGCTTTGATCAATTGAAATTCTCTACTAATCATCATTGAATATAGTGGAAGTTAGATAATTGAAAAAAATTATAAAATTCTCTACTAATCATCATTGAATAGTGGAAGTTAGATAATTGAAAAAAATTATAATGTTTTGGTAAGTAGACAGGTGAAAGCTCAAAAGGTTATTTAGTATTGAAATTAGATAATTGAAAAAATTATGATGTTTGGTAAGTAGATAAGTTGATAACTAAAAGATTTATTTAACACTGAATATAGCTGAAGTGAAAGCTCAAAGGGTTATTTAGTATTGAAATTAGATAATTGAAAAAATTATGATGTTTGGTAAGTAGATAAGTTTATAACTAAATGGTTTATTTAACACTGAATATAGTTGAAGTTAGATAAGTGAAAAAATTATGATGTTTAGTTAAATAGACAAGTTGATAGCTAAAAAAATTATTTATTTATTAAATATTTTAAATAATAATAATAATAAATTGTGAAAAATTTAACACCATAGTAAAGAATTTGTTTTTCTTTAGAGAACTCCAATATTACATTATTATTATTTTATAATAGACAGAAAAGGTTCCAAATACTTGTTTTATTCCCAACAAAATAACCACATAGTAAATGACCACAAAACTAATGAATGAAGAAATTTATGTTCGCAAAAATCCAATAAAGTGATTGCAAAAACCAGTTGTCCAATTAAGTGAGAGGCTTGCAAAAGCCAATTGCTCTTCTGCAACGATCAAGGTGGCCCTAAAAGGCGGTGATTCACTGGATGGTAGTTGAACCATTCCCTAGAATCAATTCGACAGCCTTTAGCCGGGAAATGGCAAGTTTCTTAGCCACTCATTCGCATTAATGAAACTTTTGTTCATAAATGGCGCGGCCTCGACATCACTGAGGATATGTGACCATGGAACTCTTCCAGACATGTTTGCACCAGGTCCGTAGCTTTGGTATTCCCCATTGAACACAGTCCTGCAAAGCACACAGAGAATGAAGATCAATAATATTAGAATAGGATTCTGATAGCCCATGCATCGACACATGTATTCTTCCTGCCGGGGGAATAGTGGCTTACTTATTTCTGCTGGAATCGCCCCAGTTTTCCCATCTTTCTGGGAAGATAATATCATCAAAGTATGTGCGGGCGAACACTACTCGGGAGAAAGGTCCCCATGCCCTGCCGAGGTACAGTAATCCAGAGCCAGTAACATTGCAGTTTACAAAGACGTAACCTGACTGTTCAGATGGAGAGGTTCTCCTCTGAGCTGTAATTGCACCAGTTCTCTCAGGGATAGCATGCAGATGGCACGTCTGCATTAAACAAACAACAAAGATATGTTATCTACGAA
>WSFP011567997.1:0-10842 GCA_009831015.1 Picea engelmannii
GGGCATAAATAAATTACAACGTTCAACTTCGTACCATAAAGTTGTCGAATGTTAGAAGCCATTGTAGTCACTCATTTTATGAAAACAAAGATTACAGTGCCGACCCCTCGTCAATAATACTTTCAATTAATCCACCAATCATATAATAAACAAATGGATTTTCAAATAGTATAAAAATAAAAAAATTTCATTCCGTAATGCTGAAATTTGAAATATGGTGTAAATCTTTTGTTCAATGCCTAAACTAATACACAGTCAACCCCAACTCATTGCTATATACGTGCTTCGATAGTTATAATAAAATAAAACCAGAGTTGCATGGAAGCATAGTCCAGGTAAGATCGCGTATCCTCTATCTCCGTACACATGCAGTACCTATATCTAATGTAGTACATATATCTATTGGATATCCCAGAAGATGCAAAGTGTAACAGAATGTGTGTGAGTGTTGGTGATAGTGACATGCTTTATATGCCAACGCCAGAGCTATTTCAATGCCAACTACCCAGCTAGTGGCCACGAATAGAGTCTGTAATCTCTTCCTGGCACAACCCAAGGTGCCTGTATGGGAAAACATGGATGTACACCCTGGTTGTTTGGCCACGTCACAACTAGTGTGGTAAAATGGTCGGCAAAGTCTATGGGAATACACACGCAGAGTACCTGAGGTTGGAGAGCACATTAATAAACAGAGCCTACTCGTGCAGACCAAACCCCACTACCAATAATATTAAAGACCAAATTAAAATATCACCCACACCTCTGCAATAAAGGGTTTAAGTTCTTCACCAATCATAATTTTAAAAAATGGTTTAATTTAAAAAAAATAAAAATTCAATATAACAATGTTATACTTTAGAAAATTGTTTAAATTTATAGTCAAACTGTTTAATCAATGGAATTAATGTCAAATCAATAGAAAACTCATTGCTATAGTTTTGTAGGACTAATAATAATATACAAAATGCATAACAATTGCATTCTTTTAGGGCGTGTTTGTCTAAACATTTTTATAAAATAATTTATTTTTAACTAAAATTGAAAGTAATATACTCTATCAAATTATATATACATTTTCATATGTAAACAATTTTTTGGTTTAATTATATTCTAATCACAATTACAATAATAACTAATTTATATATTTTTAAGTAAACACAATTATATTAATAACTAACTTAATAATTAGAATATCATTAACATAACAAACAAAATCATATTAATAACTAACCTAATATTTTTAGAATATTATTAACATAATGATTAACAATAATTTTTGCATATAAATAATTAAAAAATCTCATTTTAAATCGAACCAAGGTTAGAACAATGTTTCTTTCCAGTTGAAAAATAAAATATTTATTAATTTTATGAAATGAAAATTTGCATATTCTTACCTCCATTAGATTGATAAAATTCATTACCATTAACCCCGCAAAAAGATACCTGAACCTACATCTATTTTAGTATCTCGTTTGCTTTGGAAATTGCTATTTTACTTTAAAACCATTTATATGATTGCGTCAAATACAATCTCAAAGACTTCCTCGGGAGCAAAGTGTCATTGCAACTTGTTAGCACATCTCAGATCGATCCTAGTGGGTGTTGATTGGACGACCTTATTCATTCAATCTTGGTTTTTTTTCGGGGTCACTTTTTAATATTGTTTTAGCAGAGATTTCACCAATGTTTCATCTAATTTAATTTGCAAGCTGACCTTGTAACTTTAAATTTATCTGCAGGCAAGGGAAGTGAAAAATTAAGTAAGAATGTGAATCTACAGAACTGGATCTCCACTCATGAAGTCCTCATCGGCCAGACAACCTATGGTCTCGAGTTCGACTAGGATTCCAACTTCGGAACCCCCAGAGCATTCTAGTGTAATTTGACGAAGAATTCGAGGAATTGGGCGGGGATTGTACACTGTGTCATTGAATTTAGCGGAGTGCAGAGATTTTGACGGTGAGTGGATTTACACGCGCAAAGTACTCATGAGCGCATTAATAAATGGAGCTTACTTGCAAGATCCAGTGCAAATAATATTAAAGACCGAATTAAATGTTTGCAATAAGGGGTTGAAGTTCTTCACCAATCATAATTTTAAAAAATGGTTTAATTTAAAAATAAAAATAAAAAAATTTAATATAACAATGTTGTACTTTGAAAAATTATTTAAATTTATAGTCAAACTACTTAGTCAATGAAATTAATGTCAAATCAATAACAAACTCATTGCTATAGTCCTGCTTTGGAGGGACTAATAAAAGGAAGAGTGTTAAAATACATTTTTAAATACTTAAACCATAATCTGATATCTTGCATCAAGACATAACAACTATTTATTGCATTCATGAGTTCATGATGACATAACAACTATTTATTACATTCATGAGTGGATGATATCCATTGATTTTAATGATCAAGGGCTTACACTTAATTTTATATTTATCCAACTAATAACTTTAAGACTATCAACCTTATATTCTTATCCTTTTATCTATTGCAATGTGTTTATATGGTCTAGACATATTTATTTCTCAATTGTTTTAAACACTTTCCTTAACTGAAAAATCCCTACATCACCTCGCATATTTATGTAAATTACAAATTTGGTTTTCGAAAAGGGTTAATGAAAATATCAACAAAATTATCATTTGTGCGACAATACAACAAGTCAATTTCATTTGAGTGTATTTTTTCTCTTATAAAGTGATATTAGATTTCAATTTGTTTTTCTTTTGCATGGTAAATTTGATTGTTCACCATTGATCCAGATTTTATGAGTAAAAAAAATGAATATAGATCTATATTATGAACACAGAGATACAATGAACAATAATAGAGATATAGTAAAACTTGACTTCTTTTCAATAAAGAAATATGTTGAAATGTAAAATGCAGACTGAAACAAGCTTACTAGAATGGTGACAACTTATCTCTAAGAAAAGATGTGATGATTGCACTCATTCGCAAGAAGATGATTACAATGAGGCTCCAAAGGTATTTTTATATCAAACATGAATGCCAAAACTCTAGACATCAAAAAACCTAACCTTAGGAGATGAAACACGAAAAGCTATGTGGGCCCTATTGGGGTAAGTTGGTACATCAACTTCCCGATGTTGTAACCTTTGCACGATCTCAATTTTAGGTGCATGATAACTCGTTGGAAAGGTCTATCCAAGGAATACACATTATTCTATCACAATTTAACTCTATCTACAATGTGATTTTGGCGGGCCCAAAAAACGTTGTTTAGGGCCTCAAAATGACCCTGGAAGTTTAGGACCCGAAAAACTATAAAAAACTATCAAGATTAAAACTGAAGATGCCAAGTTGAAATATTTATGTGAGCCAGTTGGAATAGGTGGGTGGACACCAATATCCACCTAGATCAATCCTCCCCCCTTAGGAAGCAATGGTCTCAATTGCATTTAGTTCCCCCATCAAATGAGGAAAGTTTTGTTGAATTTGACCTCAGGTGAGCCACTTGCTTTGGTGTAGGAGCTGCCCTACTTTGAAAACATGATAAAGATGAAAATTCTTGTTGGTGAGTGACCTTGACCTATGTGTCCACAATCTGATCAATGGATGCATGTTCTATGTAGTTAGGGTTGAGCTTTGTCGGTGCCAACTGTTCTGCTACCTCTGAGGTGTCTAATAGTGGTGGAAAGTATGGATGAAGGAGGTCAACATTAAAAACTAGTTGTAATCCAAGAAATGGGGGAATGTTGAGCTCAAAATCATTCTCACCCACAATCTTTGTGATGGTATAATGTCCATAGCAGAGTGGATGAATATTTCGATAGGGCCCTACAAGGCGTTATTTCTACAATTGAAAGCAAACTTTATCTCCCACCTAAAACTTGTGTGACACCCGATGTTAATCATGAAGCTCCTTGTACTTGGCATTGGACTTCTGCAAAATATCTTGAACTTGTTGATGAATGTGCTGGATATTCACAATGAACTGGGTAGCTTTGTCGAATTCAGTTTGAGCATGCGATGAGTCTTCCTGGGTGGCCGCAAGGGGTAGTGCAACATCGATGGGACCCAATGGTTGAAATCCCAACCCCGCCTGAAAGGGATTGTGGCTGATTAAGTTCTGTATGGCTCTGTTGTAGTTGTGTTGAACATAGGAAGACTCACATCCTATGTGCATGGATTCTTGGAATTGTACATGCACAGGATATGCACGATCATCCAATTGACGACCTCGGTTTGGCCATCTATCTAGGGGTGGAAGGCAGTGGATTTGGTGAGCTTGGTGTCCAATAGTGACCAAAGGATCGACCAGAATGTGATGAGGAATCGATTGTCCCAATATGAGACGATGGTTTCTGGTATCCAAAAATGTACCCACACTCATTCAAAAAATAGCTTGGTAGTTCCCTCTGCTGTGATGTTCTTCTTGCAGGTAGACATAATTTATCTTTTGGAAAAACAATCAACCACCAAAAAACAATGTCATTTCCCCGCTTGGTTGATGGAAGGATGAACATGTAGTCCATCAAGATGGATTCCCAGGGCCTTTCAGGAGTAGGCATAGGGTTGTACATGTCTTGTTTCTTAATGGTCAGTTTGGCAATGGCGTAGGCAGTGCAGGACCTGATATACTTGTTGACGTCCTGACGAAGTTTCAAAAAGTAGAAATGTTTTTGCAACATTTCCATTGTCTTTTCTATACTGAAGTGTCCTGCCACCCGACTATTATGGGATTCCCAAATAGGCTTTGCCCACTCGCTTGATGGAATGAAGAGATGGCCCAGATGGCACAACAACCCATCCCGAAGATGCAAATCAATGACAATTTTATTTGTGCCCAAAATTTGGTAGGTGGAGGCGAATTCAGGATCTCTCTCATAGAGTTGGGGCCATCTAGAGGTCTCGTGGTCGCAAGAGTTTAGTACCATGTTGAGTGATGCAACTAGAGCGTGGATGAGGAAATTAGTGATGGGTTTGGTGCTTTCTATCTTATACTTGATGTTGAGATGGAACTACTGCAAGTATGTGGACCACTTCTGATGGTGTTCATTCTACAATTTTTTCTATGTATAAATGAACCACAGTGGATTATGATCGTTGTGGATGATTGTCTCCTTCCCAAGAATGTAATTCCTCCACTGGCGGTAGGCTTGCACAATGCAGTACATTTATTTTTCAAAAGTACGGTACTTACAGATCGCATTTGATAGTGTCTCACTATGATAGGCCATAGGGTGTCCATGTTGACTAAGAACTGTGCCCACAACATAGTCAGAAGAATCTATCTCGATCTCAAAGGGTTGTTTCAAGTCGGGTAATGAGCACACTTAGGATGAGCACTAGCGCTACTTCAAATCATCGAACACTTGTTGTTGTGACAGACCCCCCACAAACTTTTCCTTACCAATGCCCCTAGTTACTTGGTTGGGTCCCATGTAATATGTGAGAATCCCAACATGAACCTACGATAGAATTTGGTAAGGCTTAAAAATCTTTGAAGCGCAATGAGTGTGGTTGGGGTTGGCCAGTCACAAATGACCTGGATCTTGGCTAGATCCACATGCACCCCATGCTCATAAAAATTGTATCCTAGGTACTGGACCCTGTGCATGCTGAAGGAGCATTTTTCCAAATTTTCATATAGCTTGTGATATCATAGAGTGTGTAGAACCTACTGAATATGTTGCAAGTGTTCCACCGAATTCTTGATTTAGATGAGGATTCCATCCAAATACAACACCACAAAATAATTGGTGAAATACTGCAAGATATCATCCATCATCCTAATGAAAGTTGTTAGGGCATTCATTAAACCAAAGGGCATGACCAACCATTCAAAAATACCTTCTTTGGAGTTGAAGGCAATTTTTCCATACATCTGTCTACTCTATTGGGACCTGATGGTAGCCAGACTTTAGATCAATTTTACTAAAGTATTTTTCCCATTTGCATTGGTCAAGGAGATCGACGATTTGGGGATTTGGGTATCGATTCGTGACTGTGATTTTATTTAGGGCCTGGTAATTGATGCAGAGTCACCAATTCCCGTATTTATTCTACAAAATCATGATTGAGATTCCACATGGTGATGAGATGAGTCGGATGTGTCCCTTCTGGAGCAGTTCTTAGATATGATGATTGATCTCCTTCTTTTCTAACATAGAGCGATGATAAACTGGCCCATTGGGTAGAGTTGCATTGGGGGTCAAATCAATTGATGATTGACTTGACAATGTAGATATACCCCAGTCGATGAGGAGAAGATGTCTTTGTATTTTTCCATGACCTTATCCACTTTCTTTTTTCGTGTGGAGAGATCATACGCGGAGGCCATGGATGTGGCTGCAACCTTCCACTCACTTTGAGAGTGAATCATGAAGAATACAAACTTCTCGATCTGAGAGATGGCCTTCTTGTATTTTTTTACAGAGGTCAAGGAAATGGAAGAAGGTGGGACTACCTCAAGTATCCTATACAATTTCTTGTCCAAAGTAATAATAACACTGGGAGGCCTAGACTCATATATAGCACGATGTTTCCATAAATAAGGTTGGCCCAAGAGAACATCAAAAACTTCAAGGGGAGATACATCACACGAAACCTCATCTTTGAATGGCTTGATGTCGTAGGATAGGTGGCAATGTTGGCTGATGTGAAGATTGCTTCCTTGGTGGATCCATCTAATGGTGTATGGTTGTGGATGGGGTGGTTTCAGCAAGGTCAGCCAATTGATGACCTTCGCTGAGATGAGGTTCCTCTGGATACCTCTATCAACGATGAAGTGCAATGGAGTACCCTTCACCCACATCTATGAATGAAAGAGGTTATCTCCTTTCTTTGTCTCTTTAGGTTCACCAGGCTGGATCTTGGTGGTAGCAACAATGGAACTAGGTTCTGTGTCAATAATCCATCTCCCCTTTTCTAGTTTTGAATTTGAGTCGGAACTGACATATGATTCATATACTTTCACCTCAACCATAAATGACTTCGTTGAGAGACAATCAACAGTGTTATGCCAAGGGCTCTTACAGAAGTTGCACCACTTCCCGGTGTCTTTCTTCGTCTTTCTGTCGTCCTTCTTTGTTTGCATCTTAGACTGGTTTTCCTGAGGCTATCCATATTTTATCTTCCCTTTTTTCTATGGGTTGGGGATTCCCTTACCCTGCTTCTTCTATGAGGGGTTCCCAGACCCAAACTTCTACATCTTTTGTTTAAGCTTCTGCTCGATTTTGATGACATATGGATAGGCCGCGCCCAAGGACAAGATGTAGATAAACTCCATTTCTTTCTAGATGTATCTATCTAGACCACCATGGTACTTGATCCCCAAATGTTTCTCAAAATCATTGATACCAATATTGGTGCACAAGGTATGGAAGATATTTATGAACTCTAGCACTGTTTGGTCCCTTTTCTGCCACAGTGTGGTCCATCTTGTATATAGGTCGTCATAACTTCCAATAGGTTTATATTTTTCCTTAATAGCATACTTGAAGGACTCCCAGGTGAGTGCGACAGTAAATAATGAGGTTTCCTCTATTTCCTTTTGCTCACATAAAGTCTCCCACCAATCTTTGACGTGGGGGGTGACTTTGAAGAGTGAAAATGTAATCTTTTCTCTATTGGAAAAGTTATTGACAAAAATATACCCTTCTAACATATTCAACCATTTGTCTACAACATCTGCATCTATCTGAACTTCAAATATAGGAATATCAAAGTTGATCTATATCTTGAAGGGGGCGATGCCTCCACTCGAGGAAGATATGTCGCCTATTGGTAGCAATATAAGGATTTATGCAGAACTATCCATCATCATGTTCCTCTCTACCGTGAGGGATTCCTCAAGAAACAGTTTGAAATGATATCATGTCCCATCATCTTTATTTTCTCCCTCCATGGAAGGTTTCTTGGGCATGCGAGAGATTTTTTCCTCAAGAGAAACAAGCTCGAGACCTAACTCTTTGTACTCTGAACTTGTCGGGGATATGCACTAATAATAACAAGGAGCAAACCGCTCTGATACCATTGATCCATATTTTATGAGTAGAACGAAATGAATACAGATCTATATTATGAACACAGAGATACAATTAACAATAACATAGATACAATAAAACTTGGCTTCTATTCAATAAAGAAATATTTTGAAACTGTAAAATGTAGACCGAAACAAGCTTTCTAGAATGGTGGCAACTTATCTCTGAGAAAATATGTGGCAATTGCACTCATTTGCAAGAATATGATTACAATGAGGCTCCAAAGGCCTTTTTACATAAAAAATGAATTCCAAAACCCTAGACATCCAAAAACCTAACCCTAGGAGATGAAGCACCACAAACCATGTGGGCCCTGTTGGGGTAAGTTGGTACATCCACTTCCCAGGGTCGTAACTTTTGCATATGATCTCTGTTTTAGGCGAACGATAGCCCGTTGGACATGCCTATTCAAGGAATACACATTACTCCATCACAATCTATCTCTATCTACAATGTGACTATGGTGGGCCCAAAAAACGTTGTTTAGGGCCTCAAAACAACCCCAAAAATTTAGGACCTGAAAAGTTAGAAAAAAACTACCAAAATGAAAAAGATGCCAAGATGACAAGATGTATGTGAGCCATTTGGAATATGTGGTTGGCCACCGATATCTACCTATATCAACCATATCTATTGAACTTTAACTATCTACTTTAATGGATGTAGGTCCTTCTTATTTTTCTCCCATATTATCTACTTTAATTGGTGTAGGTCCTTATTTTTCTCCCATATCTTTAAGAATGCACTAGGATATAAGGATTCACATGTAGCATTGTATAATGCATTGTATTCCACTTCCGTGGGGGATAATTAAAATTTGGTTCTTTTGGCTCGATGACATAATACTAGATCCCACGGTTAATGGAATCTAGTAGTGGAATTTCGATTATTTGGATTTATTTCCCAATCAAAGTCTATATAATGTGGCAACTCAAGATTCAAATTATTAGTATATTAAATTTCATAATCAATCTTTCCCTTTAAGTATTGGAGTATTTTGTTTGCAACATTCCAGTTACTCTCATGCATCCTAGCAATGAATTGGCTAAGTATACTAACTAAATATGTAATGACTAGCTTTTTTGTGGTTAAGTAGTTCAAACTTCCCACCAACTTACTATACATAGTGCCATTAACTTCTTTGGTACCACCATCTACATTAAGTTTGGCACCATGTTCTAATGGAGTAGAAACTAGTTTACATTCATGGATGCTGAAATTTTTAATAATTTCACGTGCATATTTTCTTTTGGTTATATTTGTTTTCTCTATTTCAATGCCCAAATAATAATGCATTTGATCAAGATCTATCATATCAAATTATTCATATAGATAAAGTTTAACATATTCAATCAAATCTATAAAACTAATTTCTATAATAAACTTATCTATATACAAATAAACTTTTATAATCTGTGTTCATAACAAGAGTATACAATAACATATATGTTTTGGAGAAATTTTAATAGCACAATTGTACCTTCAATAACCTATTAAAATACCTACAACCCAAACACTTAATATATATGCATAAAAAAATCATAAATCATTTATTATTTCTAGTTCCTCATATACAAAACCATCAATATTTATTGGCTTTTACTAAAAATTTTACTCCATTCATAAGATAACTACCACACCACAATTTTTTTATCTTTTACTAAAAACTATCTGTCACAATGTTTTTAGCTTTTACTAAAACTATTTGTCACGATTTTCTTGTCCATACACCAATTCAATCTTAAAAATTTAATTTGAAGTTTTAAATATCTTTAATACAATTTCAATTTCTAGTTTGTTTTAAATATCTGAAACATTTTATATATTTATCATAAGTTGTTTAGTAAAGATTTTATTAACAATTTTCATGTATATAATTATTAGTTTATTATATAACTATTAAGCATGATTATAACGTATAATTTTTTTCCTATATTGTTATATTTTTCAAATACATCATTATTTCCTTTTATAAGTGAATCACGTTAATGTCTGGTTTTTATGCCGAAGAGCAATCCAATAATTCTTATGTAGTGTTTTAGGAGCCTACACATCTACCATGAGTGATACAAGAATATTTTACACAATGGCATCCTTACTCTCACCAACAGTTAAAATTGTGTCCCATTTTCCATTCATAGAATAAAAATTGATTTTACAGAATTTATATGGTGGTTCAACAAATTTGTAGATAATTGATGGCTTAAGTAAAAACTATAATGTAACATAGGTCCCAACAAAGTTCCATTATTCTCTACAATTTTGGCATTCTATATATAGAATATCATTAAAATAATATTAAATAACGTTATTAAAATAATAAAAAAAAATTAAAAAATTAATAATTATATTAAATTTTTTAATAACTTAATTTAAAAATACACACATTGAGTTTTTTAATGAGTTATTTATCTACGATAGATAGATTTACAAATTAAGTGAAAAATAATATCAAGGAAATGTGAGTATAAAATATTCATCCAAAACCCATAAAAACAATGAACACAACGTCCATATAACAAACTCTAGGGAAAATGTACTAGAAACATCCTATGGTTTTCATTATATTAACACCATGAGGTTAGAGAAGACATAAAGTAGGCAATGTACAAGAAACATCTTATGGTTTTCATTGTATTAACAACATGAGGTTAAACGAAAAAATAAAGTACATGTCATAGATATCATCCTTACAACATAACATAGAACTCGGATGTGAGAACCTACATCAACTTTAATAATGATATGAACATTCATCATCATCCTTATTCATAGTAATGAGTATGAGAATCATCTTTTATACAATAGAGAATGTACA
>WSFP011567998.1:0-10842 GCA_009831015.1 Picea engelmannii
GTATCCGATCGACGGTGTGCGAGTCTCAGGTTAGTGGTCTGATCATCCTGCATAGAAATAGGTTTCCAATTTTTGGGCAGGGTAGGTACGGGGGGCCGTACAGGGGGTTTAAGGGGAATTTTTATAGGATGTGGGCCCGCATGCACGGGCAATTTAGTGGAAGGTGCGCATATGTGCGCGCCTGTCCCCAGAATAGACTCGCATGAGTGCGTGTGAGGGGGAATTTAAAGCGCGCCCCAGGGGCACGCCTGTGAGGTGGACAGTCGCGCTCTTGAGCGCGGCTGTAAGTTTGGATAGGCGCGCTCAAGAGCGCACCTATGTAATGAAAAGGCGCACATATATGTGTGCCTGTGTAGTGAATAGGCATGCATATGTGCGCACCTGTGGGTGAAAAAACCGCGCCTTTGAGGCAAGTTTTAAGGGTAAAAAATGAGTCTTTTTTAATGCATTGGATGGTTTCATAAGATGATATAGGACTCTGTGTTGTGTGCAGGTGGCTAGCAGTGATTATGGATGTCCGGTGGCATGAGCGAGACTGGTCGCAGTTGCGAGATGTTGTGGCCAATGCAGGGCCTACGGTTCGAGCGGCTTTAGCAACCAGTGGGTTGCTAAAGTTTTTTTTGAGTGCCCGTTGATACGAGCACAGGAGTATTTACTGCAGTTCCTGCTCCAGATGTGGAGTCCAGAGCTGCACTGCTTCCTCATGCCAGGAGAGCAGATCCCCTTCACTGCGGTGGAGGATGTCTATTTTTTGACTGGGCTCCCCTTCCGGGGAACGCCGCTGCCGGAAGAGCCTGTACTGTCGAGGGATACACACCTACGGGAGATCGCTGAGTGATATTGCTTAGGCGAGAACTACATGTCTGGGACTGTAGTGAGTGTGAGTGGGCTGGATTCCCTGGCGCATCGTTGCATAGCGGCGATGATTGTTCACGTGTATGGGTCACTTGCGACCCAACAGATTAGTGGTGGCCAGCTGCTGGTGCTGGAGAGGGTGGTGGTGGGCCATGAGCGCTTTGCATGGGGGTTGACTCTACATGCGTGGATGATCGCGTAGTTGGATCAATGTCGATCCACAGGTACTGGAGAGTTCGTGTTTGGCTCGATCCTGGTAGCCTGGTTCTTGGAGAGGGTGCCTATGCTGCGCCCGAGGGTGCTACTAGAGGCACCAGGGGCACGAGAGTCGCGCTTGAGGTGGTGGTCATCAGTTTTGGGTCGCCACGGTGGTGGAAAAGGTGGGCATTATTTCACGGTGCAGGCGGCGCAGATATCGCGGCAGATGTCGCAGGTCATACTCCAGTACCCGTATGCTAGGGTGGACTTCCAGGGGGACCCGGACATGGTGTTGCCTCCTGGGGAGGTTTTCGACCACTGAGGTATGTTGTGGTTTTGTATGTTTGGATTTATGTTATGTTTTTGAGATATCATTCCATATGTATGATTTATAGATACTGATATGATCTGTTGTTTGTTGTTTGGTGCATGTGCAGATGTGGCACCTCGCGGGTGCGAGGTGGATTGGCAGAGAGCGTCGGTTCAGTGAGAGCTGGAGAGACTGCCGCGTGGAGAGAGGTGTCGGCGGGATGAGGCTGCGGGACATCCAGCAGAGCCCGAGAGGGCAGCGAGGAAGCACCGATTCGATGACCCTGGTGCAAGGCCATCTCACGCTCCTCCGGCGGTAGCCGGAGTAGATTTTGACGATATACGCTGTCGTCTGGAGACGGTGTTATAGGATGTGCCTGAGGGTATGAGGATTCGTATCCAGGATGAGGGGTTCCTGGAGTAGTGCATAGGGTTATCGCCACCATGGCGGGGTATAGTGCGACGAGCAACTGTGCTTGCCGTGATGACTAGTGGACGCCTGCTGCCGGGGTAGGAGGGTCCTGCAGGTGTTCCACCACCACCGCCTGGGGCAGGTGGGGGTGGCCCACCACCTCCTCCTGAGGGAGGAGAAGTTGGAGGTGCAATAGAGGCACCCTGATGGATGCATATTGTATATATTTTTGATTGTATATAGGCTGGTGAGACGATTTTGTACCGAGGTGTGGCACTGGCCTGCGGGCATATGTATTTTTTGTATGTAAACAGTCGGATGGCCGGAGAGGCCTTGATATATATATATATATGAGTATACACCTTTTTGAGATCCTGATGTTGTTTACATATGTTTTTTGTTGTTGATGATGATGCTTTCGATTCTATCTATATGTTGTGACAGGATGTATGAGATGTTTATGTATGTGTAGCTTGATGTGATATATGCCAATCTAACACCATGTTAGCTATTTCGTTTGTTGTTTGATTCAATTGTCGTGGAATATGTGTAAATGTAATGGAATCAAAATGTCGAGATAATAATCTAACCTGCAGGTATTTGCGAAAGAGGCACGGATCGCGTACACGGTACACATTATTGAGCTGGAGAACGACTAGTTGTGAGTCGAGGAAGACGCTAAGGTGACGAATATGATGACACTGGGCGTTGGCCAGGAGGCCGATGACCGCAGTATATTCAGCTTGGTTGTTGGTTGCTGGTCCCAAACAGATGCCGCTGGAATGCAGCATTTCATGTGAGGGGGTATATAAATCCCAAGCCGCCGAAGCGAGATTTTGTGTCCAACGGCTAGCACCATCGGCGTACCCAATGTGGTAGGCTGGTGGAGGAAGCATATGTCAATAGCACAAAGGATAGTTTAGATGAGATGGGTGAGAGAAAAAAGATTAAAAACACTAGAAAAAGAAAAAACCTAAAGTAGTTGGACTACTTCTAAGCATAAAATTTCTTGAGGTATAACCCATTGACGGGTTCCTTGAGAAAGAGGCATTCGGGGGAGGCCAGGATGTATGCACCTTTGGTGAGGCAATGTTGGATGATGTAAGGGCCATGCCAAAGTGATTCGAATTTTCCATGGCCAAAGGTATCATGAGAGATATAATAGGCCAAGACGAGGTTGCCTTTGCGGAATGAACGAAGGTTGACATGGCGATCAAAGGTAGCTTTGGATCATTTTTTAGCTGCCTCGTTGTTCTGTAATGAAGATCAACGATCTTCATCCAACGAATCCAAGTTCAGCAAGCGCTGCTCCATTGGAGCAGTGTCAGGTAATAGCTCAATGGCGGTGCGAAGGGTGGGAATTTTGCACTCGATGGGAAGAGTTGCCTCGACCCCATGGACTAAATGAAATGGCATGAAACCTGTAGCGGTCTTTACTGCCGTTCGATAATCCCATAGCGCGGAAAATAACATATGATTCCAATTGGTCTTATGTTTATTAACCGTGCGTTGTAACATGGTCTTGAGGACTTTGTTCACTGCCTCGACCTGTCCGTTTGACTGAGGGTAATATGGTGAGGCTAACTCGTGAGAGAAGCCTAACCGAGATGAGAGTTCGACGAAAATCTCATTCTCGAAGTGTTTCCCATGATCGGAAACAAGTTGGAGTGGTACGCCAAAACAGGATATGACATGGTTAAATAAGAAGCGCACTGCAATGTCAGTGGTGTTGTTGAAAGTGGGCATAGCTTCGGCCCATTTGGTGAAGTAATCGACGATGAAAACAATGTACTTGTGACCATTGTTGGAGGCGGGATTACAATTCATAAAGTCAATGCCCCATTTACAAAAGGGGCCCGCGGTAATGACAGGGTGAAGAAGAGCGGGGGGAGCTCGGGCTTTGTTGGCGTAGAGCTGACATTGCTCACATCGTTTCACGGCATGAATGCAATCGTGAAATAAGGTAGGCCAAAAGTAACCAGCTCGGATAATATTCTGAGCCGTGGAGATACCCGAAAGATGGCCCCCACATGCACCGTTGTGGCAGTCATTTAAGACTCTGTCAGCCTCGTCAATAGTCAGGCAACGACGGAGAATGGTCTCGACGCCCTGTCGATATAGAATGTCTCCGATGAGGAGGTAGCGGGGGGGATGATGGTGAATACACCAACGATCATCTCATGATAGATGGTTACCGAAGTTTTGGGTTCGTAGGTAGATGAGAAGGTCACCATACCAAGGATCATCGGAAGCGATGTAAAAGAGATGTTCGTCAGGAAAGTCGGTGTTGACGGGGGGACTGGTGGTGTCAGAGGGAAGGGCCATGACAAGTTCAGCGAGAACGAGGGCCTTCTTACTCTTAGGTGTTGAGAACTCGAGGTTGTATTCCTGGAGGATAACGATCCATCAAGTGAATTTGCCATTAACTTGGCGACGACTGAGAAAATATTGCATAGGGTTTGAATCTGTGACGAATTTCGTGGTGCGAAGCAGAATGTAATGGCGCAGTTTCTGGACTGCGAGGACAACTACTAGAGAAAGTTTCTCTTCGTGTTTGTACTTCAAGGGTGGTCCCGAGAGGTTCTTACTAACGTAGTAAATGACATGTTCACGATTGTCATCTCCGAGCTGGACGAGGACGTCGGCTACTGATAGAGCTGATGCTGATACGTAGAGGATGTAGTCGCGATTATAGTCAGGTGCACTAATCAAAGGTGCATTTGAAAGCACTGCTTTGAGGTCGTCAAACGACTGTTGGGCATAGTCATCCCAGTGAAAGGGGATGTCGTGACGAAGTAAGAGAAGTAAACCATGTGCGCATATGGAATAATCTGGAACAAAGCGTCTGAGGAAGTTAGCTTTGCCCTGTAGACTCTGCAGTTGTCGTAAATTCCGAGGAGGTGGAATTTTTGTGATGGCTTTGACTTTGAGGGGGTCCACGGTAATACTTCTTTGGGAAACGATAAAACCGAGGAGGCATCCGACGGTGACATAGAACACACACTTGAGGGGGTTCAAGCGGATATTGTACTGGCGGCACCGTTGAAAGATGATTCGTAAATCATCGAGGTGTTGGGTGCGTTTCCTAGATCGAGCTGTGAGGTCGTCCAAGTAGGCGAGGATGATTGCAGCCAGATCATGAAAGATGTATGTCATGGCCCACTGGAAAGTTGCGCCAGCATTTTTTAAGCCGAAAGGCATGACACAATATGAGAAAGTACCCCACGGGGTAATGAATGCGGTTTTATATTGATCGGCTCGGTGGATTTGAATTTGGTTATATCCAGAGAATTCGTCCATAAAGGAGAGAGCCTCGTGGCCGGCGTAGTCGTCGATAATTTGATCAATGAAAGGCATTGGAAATTTGTATTTTGGACATGCATTATTGAGATCACGAAAGTCTGTGCAAACGCGAATGGTGCCCTGTTTTTTGTCGATGGGTACAGGGTTGGAAACCCATGAAGTGTAAGCGATGGGATAAATAAATCCAGCCGTACGTAATTTGTCTATTTCGGCTTTGATGGCCGCGGCTTTGGATGGGTGTAGAGGTCGCTGTTTCTGGCGAACTGGTGTGATGTCAGGCAAGGTGTCGATGCGATGCTTGACAATAGACGGGTCAAGGCCAGGCATCTCTGTGTATGACCAGGCGAAAATATCTCTGTATTCCTGGAAGAGGGTTTTATATGCGGCAATTTCCTGAGGAGTGCACACAACTCCAATGATGATTTCTTCGACAACACCATTTTTAATGGAAATGTCGATTTTGATGGTGGGGGAAATGTTAGCCAGATTACCTTCTTCAAAGGTGTCAGGGACAGGAATGGGATTATTGAACCAATTGATAGGCCCGGATGGGATAAAATCTTTGGTTTCGACCGCGTAAATGGGGTTTTGGTTAGGAGGCATGAGGGCTTCCTGTGGAAGGAAGAGGGCACGATGATGTAGTGCGTCCCAGGGAGAGTCAGGGTGGTGTATCCCTTCCAGTATTTCCTTGTCGTATTGGAAACGACGAGAATATAAGGGGTCGTAAGGAGTTATCTCAGCTCTAGTGTGATTGCCCCCTGTTGGGGAAGCAATGGGAGTGGTGTGAGCAGATGATGAGGGTTCACTCGTCATGAACCATATGTTGAAGCACTGAGGGGTACCCGTGGTTGTTTGGTGGATAGTGTCCACAGGGGAATGAATAGGAGAGTTGGGTGGGTTACGAGGTAAATCCTCAGATACGCTATCTAAGAACCAAGGAGGTGTTGGGAGTGCCTTGGGTTCAGGTAAAATGACATGAAAATCCTCGAGTGGCGAGGTAATGTTAATTACCGTCGCTGCGAGTTGGTGACGCAGGGTCAATTGACGTTGCCTGTATGCGAGGATTATTGGGCACTGGTATGTAAAGTGAGCTAATGAATCGCAGAGAGAACAAGGGCATCTCATACGTTCATTGATTGTAGTGGTGACATAGCGAATGTCAGTGATGTTTGAAGAGGACGTAGCAGGGCGTGGGTTGTTCTGGAAATTCTTGCGTACAACAGCTAATGTTTGTCGGAAACATGGCAGTGCTGGGCAATGATGGGTGTAATGGCCATATTCGGAACATATAGTACATGCAAATTTAGTCCTCAACCCTTTACTACTGGTTGGTGTGGTGGTAGTGGGACTAGCAGTAGTGATGGGTGTTGTGGGAGTTTGATTGGGGGGAATCAAATTCCGTAATTCTGGTAGTGATGGGAAATTGTTGGTTTGGTGACCCTCTTTCTCACATAGTGCGCAAGGTGGTGGGATGCGTGGAGGAAGTGGATCCGTGGGCTCCTTCTTCTTTCTCCTGCCCCCAACTGTAGCAGGGGGGGTAGGGAGTATGGGGGTAGTGGGGGTGAGGACATAAATCGTCATGGGGAGGCCTTCCTGTGGGATAGGGACCATCTCAGGTGGATGTAAATACCACACTGGGATTGCTAACACCATATTGGGTAGTGTGAGCGTTGCGGCTACTTGGAAAACTTCTATACCGGGTGGAGGGTAAAAGAAGGGACTTTGAGTGAGGGGTCAGGGAACTATCTCCCAAATGGGATTAGGCCCTTGAGGGGGTGTGGCTTCTTGGAGCGTAGGGGTCGATGAGTGCACAGGAGGCTCCTGTGGGAGTGGTTCTGCGACTATTGAGACGTCAGGAATGACTGAAGCCTCCTGAGGAGGACGAGTATCCTCCGTGTGAGTTCCGTCAGATGAGATGGTGCATACTTGATTAGGGGGAAGGAGTGGTGGTGCTCCATGGTATGTCCCTATTAAGGATGGATCTTTGAAAATCCCATGACCCATCTCGACCAGTGGATATGCGTCTTTGTTGGTATGGATGAGAGGAAGAATGTTATCGAGATTGGCAGATGGATTAGGCTCATAATGTGAGACTTGGTCGATGGTTACAATCTTTCCATTGTGGGGGAACATGATTGTCCTAAAGACGGATGATGCCACTGCCTTCATAGCATACATGTAGCTACGTCCAAACAAGATATTGTAATCGAGTTGAGCATCGATAACTTCAATGTCAATGAGGATTGTCTTGCCCCCGAGTTCCATGAGGATGTTCTGGAAGAGCCCTTCAGGAGATGATGGTCGTCTGTCATAAGCTCGTAATGTGATGGTGGAGGGTATGAGTTATGGGGAACCAAGTTTCTGCCATACTGTTTTTGACATGATGCATGTAGATGCTCCTTCATCGATGATACACCGATGGACGGTGATGTTCCATATTTTTACTGGTATTTGAATAGCGACCAAGGCGGGAAGACGAGGTTCAGAGCTATCAAGGTCAAAGGTGATGAGTCAAGTATCAGCAGGGTTGACTACCCCCAAGGAAGAAAGTAGTGATTTTCGCTGTGTAGGACAAGTCTGGAGGACTTCTAGAACTGACATGGCAGCCGGGGATTGTGCTAAGTCATCGACCAAACTGTAGTTATGTGCTGCCCTAGCCTGTGGGTTATGAACATTCCTGTGCAAGGGGATGCGAGGGATGCGTAATGGTGGTTCGACGGAAGGGCGAGGGATCACCAACGGGGGTCCCGTCGGTGTAGGGTTTGTCTCAGAAGAGATAGGGGTAGACGCAGTTTATGTATGATACTGACGATTGCGTGTTTGCAGAAGAATTTCTTCCTCACTGGTGAGGAGAATCGTTCACTCTGTTGGATTGTTCGGGTTATGGTATTGGCCCACCTAAGGTGGGGGGTGTTGCATGTCCTGTTGGGTGTTTATCACACCTTGATGTGGTATAGGATTTTGCAGCACGGCGGGAGGGGGTTGCTGCACATACTGTTGTGGTGCCTGTTGAGGGGTAGTCTGTGTAGGGGTATGGGGAAGACTACCTGAGTCTTTCAACCATTTAAAATCAGCGATCTGGGGGAAATGGTGAGTGTAGTGACCGAACTTGCCACAAAGAGCACAAGGGTGGATGGTTTTAATATTATTTCGCCCTGGGCGTTTTTTGTTGTTGCCCCCTTGGGGGTTTTGGTTCCCTTGGTTCTAGTTGCCCCCAGTGGGTTGGTACTGTGGGGGTTGATTCCCGCCTTGACCAGGGTTGTTATTGTTCCTGTTCCATCCTTTCTTGCTGGCATTGTTTGGATTGGCTGTGTTCAATTGTTCAAAATTTTGATATTGTTGAGCAGCAGAGGGTTGAACAAAATTGACCCCCGCATGAGGATGTGGGGGAGCCATGGGTTGTGGAGGACCAGAAAATGGGAAGTAAGGATTTTGTGGTGGTGGTGATCCGTAAGGTACATAGGAA
This sequence comes from Picea engelmannii, assembly GCA_009831015.1. NCBI lineage: Eukaryota > Viridiplantae > Streptophyta > Pinopsida > Pinales > Pinaceae > Picea > Picea engelmannii. Next base: position 8,544 of record WSFP011567998.1, read on the forward strand.
GGTTGCATGCTTTCACCAGTACTATAAGTGGACGTTGAAGGAGTACTACTGTTTGTGGGAATAGGTGGATGTATGGGAGGTGTCTGTGGTGGTCCACTGATAGGTGGAGGTATAACAACATGATATGGCTGTTGATAAGGTGGTGGGGGGTAATAAGGATTTCCCCCATATGCAAGCGGGTATTGAGGCGTTCCATACATCGGTTGGGGTTGTGGACTATGGTGTGTGGTGGCACCTATTAGTCCATCGGCTGAGTGCGACATCCCAGGTTTGTCTTGGCCAAATGGCACTGGTTTTGGAAGATCAGGAAGTACTATGTATAAGTATCCTGACTGTGCATAAATGAGGTCATATTGTTGAGCCTTGCTGATGGCTTCCTCTTCAGATTGTGGGAAGGTGGAATCTATATCCTTACCAAGGAGGGCAACAAGTGATCTAAGAAACTAGTCAAGACATTGTTGTTTGGTGGTTTCTGATTTACACAAACTACGTCGCCTATGCCACTCGTAGATGTGGTCAACGATGTGGGTGGCTGAGGTCTGTTTGAAGTTAGACAGTATTTCTAGACTGTTGTCATGACGGATGGGTAATTGGAAAAAAATTAAGAATGCTTTGGCCAAGGACTCAAAGGTTGTATGGGATCCTGATTTTTCTTCAACATACCATTTGGCTGATGGGCCAGTAAGTGTGCGTCGAAATAGTTGCAGTCTGACGGAATCATCCATAATGCTATTGGAAGAACACCATAGATGAAATTTCATGACATGGTTGGTGGGTTCATCCCCTGCCCTTCCTTCAAACTTTGGTATGTCTAAAGGAAGTTTGGTTGGCATTGCAGGCCATGTGGTGTCATGCAATATAGGATCGTTAGTGATCTTGGTGAGATCCGATATGTTGAGAGAGGCCAAGTATGGCATCTGTAGTGGGGTGGGAATGTTAGTTCCGGCCATAGTGTGTTGTGAACCTGACCCTTGATGGGGACTAGGTGGGTTGGTGCTCCCTCTTTGAGAGGAAGTGGGTCCCCCGCTTCCATGCAAATGAGAGCGAGTGACTGTATGACTTTGGGAATTTGACCCACGTAATGTAGAACCAAGCAAAGCTGATCCTAAGATAGTGGAACTCACAGGAGTGTGTGAAGGAGGTACCGATGAGCGGGTACGACCAGATACTCCTCCTAAGATAGGAGGAAGGTTGAGCAAGCGTCATGAACGAAGGGGGTTCTGTGGTTCCCCAATGGTGTCAGACTAGTTGTGTGAATGTGTGCACAAAGTGGTGAGAGAAATATAGAAACAAGAGTCTTTATTGTGACTGTTTTCCACAATATATATATCAAAGTCAAACTGTAATCAGATGTGCATCATACATAAATGAAAAAGAAGCATATATGTGGGTAAGAGGGTTTTGTCCACGTGGGGAAATCAAAAGAAAGCAAATGCTCGTGTCCTAGAAGACGTAACGTCCTTCCTCTCAAATAGCACTAGACCTTCCAATAGTACTCAACAGTGGGGTTTGAAGTCATCGGAAGAGACACTAGTGAAGGATGAAATAACTGGTTATAATGAGGGGCAGAGGGGGCAATATCTTGAAAGAGATGGCGATACTTCCCAATAGCCACACAAAATCCAATCAAGGTGCGATTGCAGCCCACAATCGCCACCTGAGTAGATGTCCTAAAATTGGTCACTAGGTACCTCGGTCCAAGTGCGACATTTAGATTTTCGGCCTAAGAAATGGGTCACGGGCTGGATCCCGTCCAAGAGGTGGGTGCCTCAAGGGGGGACACACAGAACAACTAGACCTTGGCCTTCGACCCTTCATCGGTATCTCCCTGCCTTATGGTGATTGGAACACTGGACTTGGAGGATTTTGAAGTTCCCTATTTGTCAACCTCTATGTTTGAAATTGTGAGAACTAGATAACGGGGAGTTATTTGGATGCCTATCCCCGAAATCCTACCTAGACTAAAAACTTCTTTTGGCACCTCCTGTGGAGGAAAACTTAGTGATCTTTTTAGAAAGTTTTTAGATGATGTTGTTTTGTGAGGTTGGGGGTGAAAACCAACCTCGTTTGATTAAAAGTGGGAGTGGATAGTCCTGTCAAGAAAAGATGGGGTGTTTTCGAAATCCCTTTGGAGGAAACCTACTTGGACCTCCACGTTTCGAGAAGAGGCTATGTGAGTGAGAAAAGTGACTTTTGTGTGTGAGTGAAAAAGTGTACCAAATTTTAGTTATTTAGATGTCACCTTGCTGCATGTGGACTTCGCTTGGTCCTTACATAATTAGCTAGATGTCATTGGTAC
>ML911378.1:0-10842 GCA_009831015.1 Picea engelmannii
ATTAAATTCCTTTTCAACATTTTATTTACTTTAGTTAATCTTTAGGGTTGTGAAGATGTTTTAGATTTCGATTAAAAATGAGTAAATTTAAATATGTTTCATAACTTAGAATATTAAAATTAAATGCAACATTGTTTAGTCTAATTTTTTTTAATTGAAATTTGATATACTTTCATGGAATTTAAAGTCATGCTTAATTTTTTTTTTCAAAGGAAAAAAAAAACATAAATTATATTTAGAAATAAAGATTACAAATAGTAATATGCATGTGAGAACATGCAGTTTAGTCTCAAAAAGTTTTTTATAGAAGCTGAGACTTGTGTGTGATGATACAACGATCAGTAAAATTATATATGTTGACTACTAAAAAATAAAAAAATAAACCAATATGTGTCTGATGTTGCCTTGTCCAAAAATAATGATGCACTTATTTTGCTCTTTGAGAAACTTTAAACAATATACAAAAAAAGGAATATATTTTTTGTTAAAGCATTTTAGTCCTGTTGAACCCTTTGCTCAATAAAGGGCCTATGATAGTGTTTATGTCTCTGGCCATCCAAAAACTCTAAGATGTGCCACTGCCCATGAGCCATAGAAGTGCAGATAAGGAGTCTGCTGCTCCGTTTCTTTCCCTCTAGACATGGGTGAAAGAAAAATTTGTAAATATCTCTGTAATTAAAAAGACTTCTTCAAGAAGAGAAGCAAGAAAAATGTTGTGGCATCTTTGTGTTTTCCTCATCCAGTTGATAATCACCAAAGAATCCCTAAAGATCTGAAGTTTCGTTATCCCTTTTTCCCCAACAAAAGAGAGAAGAAGCTTTAAAGCCATAAGTTCTGCATAATTATTTGATCCCTGTCCCAATTCCCATTTTATCTTATAAAAATGAGTTGAAGAAAGATGGAGGACTCCTCCACCCCCACAACGGACTCTGAGGTCTTTGGAAGCCCCATCGAAAAAAGCCCAAGGTCTAGTCTGGCTTATTCTTTCTTCCATGACATGTCTATGGGGGGGGGGGTAAAACTTTCTCTTGAGGAAAATGTGCTAAGATAGCAAGACTTTTGGCTACAATAATATCTGGAAGGGAGTCTTTTGCCTTGAAAATAACAGAGTTTCTGGCAATCCAAATGCCCCAAGTGATGAGAAGGGGTAGTGTCTTAATCCTTTTGTTCCTAGGATTTTGAACCCAAGACTTCAAGTCTTCTTCTATGGAAGTTCCTTGCCAGGAGCAGGAAGAACCCAATATCGAGGAGAAAATTCGCCAAGATTGGATAGAAAAAGGGCATCTCAGAAAAAGATGAAAATAAGTTTCCTTCTCTCCTTTACAAAGGGAGCACCACCCCGACCCTTCTAGACCCCTTAGCTTCATCCTATCCCATGTGGGTACCTTCTTCCTTAGTAGACACCACATTAACAATCTAGCCTTTAGAGGGAATTTTGCTTTCCATATCCCCTTCCACCACCAATCATGAACTTTTTGGATTCGTGCAAACGACATAAAATAATAACCCTCTTTTGGAGAGTATCCCCCAAAGGGACTGAGATGCCATATGCGTTCATCCTCCTGAACTTTTATTCTGATATGGCTTAACTTAAGTTCCCTGATAAACTCATTCCAAGGTGCAATGAAAGGTTACTCCAAGTTCAAAGCTTGTGCATCTTGCCAACCTTGGCTCCAGATTGAAGACTGTTGTCCGTCCACAATCTGACTTAGATGAAAGATTCCTCTCTCATGAAGTCTATCAATTAGATTTTGGGGAAGTAAATGCTGGCCAGTTGCACCAACCTATGGATCCCTTCCCAACCAGAGGGAATTCCCTCTACCAACCTTCCAGGCCAGTCCCTAACTAATAACCTCAAAATATTTTACCAAATCTTTCCACATGATGGAAACAATTTGGTCACTTTTTTCTGGGTTTCTTATCCATTCCTCCAGTGAAGCTGGGCAGATGTATTTTTGGTGGATGACCTTTGACCAGAGGTTGTTGGAAGAGATAAGTCTCCACCATGTATTTGCGGCCCAAGCTATAGAGAAGTAGTGAATATTTTTTAGATCCCATCCACCCATAAGCTTTGGGAGGGCCAGGGAATTCCATTTGATCCAAGGCATCACAAAAATTTCCTTCTGGTCTCCCCAAAGAAATTTGAAACATAATTTCCTTATTTTTTCCAGCGTTCCTTTTGAGATCCAAGCCATAGATAACCAGTAGATTGGGATGGCCTTGAGAACCGATTTAACCAATATTAACATTCCTGCTTTGGATAGCCACTTGAAACTCCAAGATTTTAACCTTTTTTCAAGATTTGAAATTAACCAATTCCAATCTTCTTTGGAGTAAGAGTTTGGTTTTAGATGAAAACCTAGATATTTTAATCCTTCATCCAATGGTTTTTCTGAATAAGGAAAAATACCTTTGTAAAATTGAATTTCTTATGGTTCCATTAGGTGAGTGGAGAGAGTGGATTTTGAGATGTTTATAAGCATGCTTGTAGCTCGACTGAACAGATCTAGGATGGAGCGTAATTTTTCAGCATCTCCCCTTAGGCCATTGCAGAAAATTAGAACACCATCAACAAACAACAAGTGAGTGAGGAAAATAGGGTGGGAAAGGGGAGTAACTAAGAAAGATTTGAATCTTTGGGCTTCCAAAAGAGCCCTACTTAAGCCTTCTGCAACTAGTAGGAAAAGAAGAGGGGATAATGAGCATCCCTAATGCAGTCCCCGCTAGTCCTGAAAGAAAGGAGTGGTTGCTCCATTTATGAGAATTGCAAAAGAGACCATGGTGATGCATCTCATGATATAGTTTATAAAAGGAATACCAAAACCCATATGAGTGAGAAGTAGTCTCATGTAAAGCCAATTGACGCGATCATAAACCTTTGAGAGGTATATATTCAACACTACCCCTTTTTTCTTTTGGGTCTTTATACTATGCATGGCTTCCTGTGGTACATCGATTGCTTCATGAATCTTTCTACCATCGAGGAAACCAAATTGTTCTTGAGAAATTAATTTAGAGAGGATACCTTTTATTCTTTTGCTTATTATTTTAGCAATAATTATATATATACAATTGCATAAAGAGATGGGTCGATAATCATCCAGACTATCAGGGGCATATTGCTTAGGGATTAAGGCTATGAAGGTGGCATTAAAAGAGGGGTGAATGAAACTGTTGATTCTAGATTCTTCAATGACTTTGAGGAGGTCTGAGCTAAAGAAGTCATATAGACCAACAAAGAAGTCCATAGACCAGCCATTTGGTCCCGAGATTTTGTCTTTTTCAAAACTATGAAGAACTTCTTCTAATTTTGCTTCTGAAACTTCTGCCATAAGTTCTTCATTCTCCTCCTCATCAACGAATCTTGGGAACAAAAGTTCCATCTGAATTGTTGCATCAATGGAGACTCTACTGTCAGCAGAGTACTGAGATTTGAAATGGGACGATCCCAATCTTTCCATATCTTCAAAAGAAGTTTGGAGCTTTCCTGAATGATCTTTGATACCCCATATAGTATTTGTCATTTTCCTACCTTTTGCATAGGCTTGGAAGAATTTTGTATTCTCATATCCACTGTGTAACCAAAGGGCCCAGATTTTTTGTCTCCATTCTTCTTCTCTAGCTTGAAGAAGAGACCTTTTGAGTTTCTCCAGGGACAATAGTAAATATTTTTGATCTAGGGAGGAAAAGCCTCCTTTGGCAGAGTCATATAGTGTTTGAAGGTCAACTTCTGTCTGGATTAAATCTGTTTCTATCTGTTGCTTCCTCTTTTTTCCCCAGGATTTAGTAGCTATTTTTATTTCTTTAAGATTCCTTGTGAATTAAACCACTGCCCTTTCTGTATGATCCAAGGGTGCCCATACTTTCTTTACTAGCTTTGGAAGCTCTCTTCTTTTAGCTAGGCTGAATTAAACTTAAATGGGCTTCCTGGTACTCCTGCTAGTTCAAGAAAAAATGGGAAATCGTCAGATTCCCCTCTTGTACCTATGCATTGTCTAAAAAGGAGTGTTTCTTCCACCAAAGAACTGGAAATCAATAACTGATCTAGCCGCTTTGCAATGTAATCCTCTCCCAATATCTTATTTCTCCAAGTAGGACCTAATCTGATAGGATTCACATCAATTAGCCCTGCAGCTTCTAGTTTGTGAACAAAGAAATTTGAGAGGGAGTTGGCTTGGGATCTTTGTCCCCAAGATTCAGCCGCCCTATGGAAAATTTTAGTTCTCCACCTAGTATGAGAAAGGGATATTTTAAGAAATATTTTTCTAGAAGAGCATTCCAGAACTAGGGACGATCGTGAGAAGGCCCATAGATGCTTAAGGCGGTAAAGGATCTCCCTAGATCTTCAACGAAAATTTTCATTGCTTGTCCCCTGGGAAAGCCCCAAGAGTTTTCAAGATTTATCATTTTTGGATTCCAACCCATGGAAAGCCCACCCAAGCGACCAATAGCATTTGATCCGAAAAAAGGCCATCCTTTTTGAGTTTTTTCCAACAAACGAACGACCACTTCCTCTTCCCAAAGGGTTTCCTGAAGTAATACAACATCAGGCTGCGCAAGCTCCAACAACTGTTGGAGTGAAAGACGCTTTGAGGGGCTCACCAATCCCCGACAATTAAAAGAGAGAAATTCCATTTGGGAAACCCTGTTAGGGAAGGCTTTTCTCTAAGTGCCCCAGAAATAGAGAGTTGACGTCCACTTGCCACATCCCTAAAGTCATGATTAAATATTTAGATTAATAACATAAATGTATGCTCATTGTTGTTTCTTCTAGTATGAGCAGTGGCCACCAAAGACTTAAAAGAGGTTGGACTAAAGATTATTATGTTTTGGCTTAACTAATAAAACTAGAAGAACACAATCTAATTAAGAAATCTTACATTGATATGAAGTTTAAATATAAGACATGGAGAAACAATATTAAATATTACATTGATATGAAGTTTAAAGATAAGACATGGAGCAACAATATTAAATCTTACATTGATATGAAGTTTAAAGATAAGACATGGAGCAACAATGGAATCGTTATTAAGATGAAGTTGAAATACTGCAAAGCCTTTATAAATCCTAATTTGGTGGATCAAATATTTTCTAACATTATCATCTTAAAGAAAAAAACAAATATTACCAAAATTGGGATCAAGAATTCTCACCTCGCTAGGAATGTGTATTTCCCTTGTAATCCTTGGTGTAATTAAGATTGTAAAGCATGCATAGCCTAACCAAACATATTATGATGCATAACCCTCCAATTCAAAGGAAATGGAGAAAATTTATAAGAGCATTCTGAGGAGGAAAAACACGATCTATCTCTTGGACAAGCATATAATTGTACTCAACTACCTCGCATTCACTCCCAAACTCTTTTGCAAAGCCTTCCTCCATATGAAATCAATGTGTACAATAGTTTATCTCCCAACTTGGTTTGATTATGCCTCTAACCTATACAATTATCTAAACTAGCCAAGCATTTGAGTCAACTAGAAACTTGTCCATTGTCATTTGTTTTCTGACCACTTAATCCTAGGTGCCATTGTTAAACTTCAATCCAATAGAGCCTNAACTTGGTTTGATTATGCCTCTAACCTATACAATTATCTAAACTAGCCAAGCATTTGAGTCAACTAGAAACTTGTCCATTGTCATTTGTTTTCTGACCACTTAATCCTAGGTGCCATTGTTAAACTTCAATCCAATAGAGCCTTCTTCATATTGTTATCATGTTTAGTTTCCACCTTCTTGGACCTCCCATATCATCCATCCCATCTACCACTTAAAATGGAGACAATAAATACTACACTATTATGGTTGGCCATACCTTGGCTAAGATATTTCCCATAGTGTTAGGCATTCACATCTCTAGATGGATAGAGACAAAGTAGTTGAGGGCCAAAGGCCAAGCACGATTCAGGAAGAACTATCATATTGTTGATCATATCTTTACTTTGACTTCCATTAACAAGGATGCTAAGGAAAATACGTGTAAAGTATATGTTGTTTCATGGACTTCCACAAGGAATTTGATACAGTGCCTTGGCACCTATTAGTTAGTAAGCTCAAGGATTTGGGTCTTCCACCCTTAGTGGTCTCACTTGTGATGACACTTTACAAGACCATTATTAGTAAGGATGGATGAATATCAATGAGACAAAGCAGGTCCGTAGTATTGTAAGAGTTAAATATGGTTTCCCACTCTCTCCTACTTTTTGGACTCTACATTGATGTTTTAGTGGAAATCATATCAGATTCACTAGGTGCCAAAAATGGTTTCTTTCTCTTCTTAGTCTCTATTGTTATTCTCCTATTTGTAGATGATGTTTTTATCATGTCCTACTTAGTGAGGAGCCTCCAAAGACATATTGACATATTAGCTTCATTTGTGGTGCTCACCACCATCTAGTTTAAATCTAGCGAAAACAAAATTTGTGGTCTTTAACATGCCTAAAAGGAAGGAAAGCAATGTTTCTTTGGGGGTCCTCTTATATAGACCATCCTTTAACTTGACTCCAACAATAGAGACTAAAATAATCAAGGGATATATGGCACTTCTTACCACCCTTGAAAAACAATGTTTTCAACATCAGTTTCATGACATTTAATTGGAGGTTTCACTCATTGGTCACACCTACCCTCTTATTGTTAGAAAGTAATGGATGTGATCGTTTAACCATAGACAATATAGCAATATTGTCACCCAACCATAGGCCGAAGCCACCCCCAAGCACCTTAACCTTGACAAAGATTCATTCCGAAAGAAAACCCTAGGCTAGATAGCCAAACAAGATAACGCACCTCTCTCTAGTGATAGCGCACTAAGCAAGAATAACAGAAACTGATCAGAGAGTCCAAACTAGAAAAACTGAAAATACAGATTGCAGAATTGCTGACAACAGTTTCTCCCAAGACTTGCGCAAAAACTGGCCAACTGCAGTGTGCACAAGTGTGCTTCTGCGGTTCTGAGAATACTGGCTAAAATGAAGACTGACCTCCTGTATTTATATTGTTTTATTCCAGACTGCCTGGGCCGACTTCTCATTCTGGGTGCTAATTACTTAGTATATAACATTTCCTTTTAGCCAACTTCTTCTCTTGGAGGCTAATAACGTAATACAAATTATTTTCTTAAGTCGACTTGTCTTCTAGGGTTATTAGCCAACTAATTAGGGTTTCTTCTTGCTTCCCAGAATATTCTATTCTCATCAGGGTTACACGTGGGGGTAAATACCTCCAACAAATACCATAATATCAACACTCCCTCCTAGCTAGGGAGGTATTTGAAGGAAATGGTCTTGAGCACAAACATACCATTGAATCAATAGCATCATCATAGCCACACAGGCTATCTCATGATCAAATCACGAGCACCATCATCACTTTCAGTGTCATCTGACAATATCAACTACATCATCTCCCGAAACCATACTCCATCTGAGTAATCATACATGATGTTGAATAAGTCACACACTCTAAGGAGTGATACAAGGACCATTCTTCTAATCCGGACATATGTCTTAGAAAAATCACTGTCATGGACCATTTTTCGCCTGGAGAATGTCAGTCCACCAACACACTGACTATCCATCTAGCTGATGGAAATCAAAACAATGTCATTCAATAGAACAAAACTGTGTCTATCCATGGTAATACACAACTACAATCCAGTGGTAGACTACCACACTAAGTAGCACACAACTACTTAATCAGTGACACATAGTCATAATCAGTGGAACACATCCACCACGGTAGAATACATCTATTGTCCAGAGACATACAGTCTCCATAGTAATCATATCATATGATATCAACCTGCACAGAAAAACAATGTTATGATATAAACTGAATCATCTGGTCCATTCTTCCACTCACATCTGTGAGATCTGGAAGAGTATCTGACCTCAGAAGGTAAAACATTAGTCATGAGCTACTGGACTATTCTTATCAAGCAAGGAAGAATAACTGTCCTGATTTCTGAGCCTGGACCATTCACCTATCTGGGCCATTCCTCCAGCACTAAACAAAGTGCAACCTGGAGAGAATGAGTCTGCCCTAGGGAATGCTTGTCCCTAATTGTTGAACCTGGACCATTCACCTATCTGGGCCATTCCTCCGGCACTAAACAAAGTGAAACCTAGAGAGAATGAATCTTCCCTAGGGAATGACTGTCCGAACCATTTCCTAAGGAAATGACTGTCCTGCACCAACCTCCAAAATGAACCATTCTTTGAAACTGCTCACAACTGTGAGCTTCGAAAGAATGACTGTCTGACGAGGAAGACCAGTCTTCTTGACCACTACTAAGAGTGATTGCCAAGAAGAAAGATTGTCCTATACCATTCCCCCACACTGGCCACAAGGGGAATCATTGTCCATGGTACATCAACAATCCATCGAACCATTTTCATTATGAAAAGGACTATTCAATCTGGACCATTTTCTGAACTGGAAAATGCTTGTCTGTCAGAAATCTCAAACCACATTCCGAACTGGAAAGGAACTGCTCATCCTGGACCATTTTTCAAACTGAAAAATGACTTTCCATGAATCAATAATACATCAGTGCTCCCTCCCAACCTAGGAGTCATAGATTCCCTTTTCAATAAGGAAGTCGCGTCCACGAGCTCCAACTTGTTTCTTGAGTACACAAAATCTTTCATCTTGGACAGAGGCTTTACCAAAATATTTGCTTATCTGCTTATCTGTGGAGATATATTGGAGAACCACTTCTCCTTTTTGGACCTCATCATGGAGAATGTAATGCTTGATCTCAGTGTATTTCAGTCTTTCTGGAACACTGGTTTTCTCTAAAGGCTTTATATAGCTATGATCATTACAGTATATCATAGTTGAATTCAGATCTTTTGTTTCCTGCTAGCTCATAACATCGTGGCAAGGCTCAAACTGGAACATATCCATGTGGCACTTCTTATGTCATCATGAGATTTTTTCATGGATTAACAATCCATCATCATGGACTTCCGAGTAACCATTCTGATAGAAGGTTTTCACCACGTTTCTTTTGTGCATAAGAGGCTTTGCACCAAGTTGTTTGAATCCATACAAAATCTTCTTCCATCTACATTCAAGGGTCTCTTTCTGGTAGACCTCAAAGACTTGAGGTTGCTCTACATATGCTCTTTGTTCAATTATTTTGGAGAACAGTCTTTGCATTCTTCTGATGTAAAATCCAAACCATGGATATTGTGGATGATATAATGGCTCATGTAGAGGTATGTCTGGTTTACTGGAACAAAGCAATCATCATAGTCTTCTCCCTCCATCTAGGATAACCTCTAGTTCTGGATCTTGTAATTCTTACATTCCTAAGTCTTCCATACACTGTTCTTCATCACAACTTTCAGTTCCTCTGCTTGATTGCTTTTGGTGAGTTCAGATCAGGCTGGTAGTCTTGTGATTCTCGATATAATGAATGGTTGTTCAGGCTTTTCTTTCTCTCTTGGAATCTTCATGTTCTTCCTCATGTGTCTCTTTAGCTCTTGGGTCCATGGTGTTTTCTATAGATTCCATGCCCTGAAGATTCCAACTTCTTTCTTTCATCATAGGATCATGGATGTGGATGGACAATAGGGGATACTTTAAGGCTTCTTTTCGAAGAAGGCTTCTTCTAAAGTCACATTGAACACATGTTTCTTTTCATGGTTGCTACCATGGATATATACTTCATCATATTTAATGGATCATGTTATTTAGGATTAGCTCCCTCCTAATCCTTGCTTCATGCATGAATGCATGCTCTTCTTTTGGAAATATATAATCGAGTCCCTCCATCTAACAGATTCCACGCTTCCGTTTGCATCCTTATTGCCTTCTGCAAAGTGTCACAAGTCTTTTTCCAATTTCCTCTTGGTTGTTGACTTATTTTCTGCCTTTAGTTCTTCTAGGTTTCTTCAAGATTGATTTTGGTTTCGGCTTATCTTGCAGCTATTACTTATGTAATAACTTCCACATGAATTGTTACCAGGAGTTGTTGATGTACTTCATCCTTTCATGTGTATTGCTTGACTTGTAGTTATTGTGATAGCAATCCTTATCTTGTTGTTCTTCCGTAGGTATAGTTTCTCTTTGAACATATTATCTTCTAAGAAATAGATATGCAAGATATGTACAAAAAACATGGTATGTACAAGAACTATAAAGAGTATTGTTACCTTGTCTTAGAAGAAGAAGTTTGTTTTGTCATGCTTGGCTTTCTTTGAGGGTTCCCTTTCTTCGGCAACTGATGCTTTGTGTGTTTTCTTCATTTTCTTTAATTCACGACAATGATTCTTGTAGTGACCATATTTTCGACTTATTTTTATTTTTTTTGGACATATCTTTCTCTTGATTTGGTTTCTTCCCAGAGCCAAACTTCTTTTTATTCCTGAAATTCTTGAACTTTGTTGTGAAGGCTTGATCATCGTATTTATTTTGGGGTTTCTCTTTTGCAGTGATCCTTGATTCTTCTTGTGTATAGCAAGTCCAAAGTTCTTCAAATGTGGGATACTCCTTCCTTGTGTTCATGCTTGCGGCAAATGCATCCCATGTCTTGGGAAGACCATTGAGTACTATATTTACCAGTTCCTTCTCTGAAATGATCTCTTCAATGGCTTGTAGTTGATCTCTCAGCTGAGATATTCTCACAAAGTATGATGTTATGCTGTCATCATCATTCATTTTCATGTCACAAAGCTCATTCTTTAGACTCATTACATGTCCAATGTTTTTGACTGAGAAGAGGTTTATTAGGGCATCATACATCTTCTTAGATGAGTCAAGATGGGAGATATAGGGTATCAAGTGGTCTTTTATAGATTCCACTATGATACTCATGGCATTGATGTC
>WSFP011568005.1:0-10842 GCA_009831015.1 Picea engelmannii
GACTTGAGAATGGCCCTGGAGGGCCCATATTTTCTTTTCTTCAGTGCCTCCACCTTGTCAGCAACAACAACATCCATCACCTTAGCCTAGTCCTCTAGCAGAGATGGATCTTGCTCCATGAGGTAATGAGTCTGGGTATCATAGTATGTGTCACTCTGATCCTCAAAACCTTTGAATCTGTGAATTTAGTTATTTTTGTTTCTAATGGGTGCTTGGACCTTATACTTATCCACTTGATCATGTTTGAGGGGAATGATAGGATTCCCTAGTAAGCTTGTGCCCATAGGTTTTGAGTTGTCACTGGGGGGATTCATGAAAAGTCATCGTCCGCTCCCATCATACCTAGCACTTTCCATCTTACTCCCGCTCATCCATCCCATTACAATGGTCCGAGCATTGAGTTGACCAATTATTTAAGGGTTTCACCTTACCTTGTGGGAAGAAGGTTATAAATGCCCAGGGAGTAAAAGCAGTTGGAAAAAGATAAAATACTAAAAAATAAAACCTCTACATGATTCACCCATGGATCCCCGAGGAAGCAGTAAAAGGATTCTCAGTAAGAAACAAAGGAACCCATAAAAAATAATAAAACAAGACCTAGTCAGAGGATAGAGGGTCTCCTCACGAGCCAACCTATTAGCTCCATGGGCATTGAGCGATATGACACTACTATCAGTTGGTTACAACGCTACAGTAGTGGCTCTTGGTGGCACACCCAAGAGAAAGGGGGTCTCATCATGAGCCAACCTTCTCATTTCCATGAAAGTCCTTGTGGGTAACATTTCCACCACTGGTCACCATGCTAGGGCAGTGTCCCCTGATTAGCTTCTTGAAAGAAAAAGAAATAAAGAATAAAGATAAAAGGCATGAATGGGCTTGGAAACATTTGCATATAGGACAGGTGCATCTCACCCTCTACAGAGGCACCTACAGGTAGTCCATGCATTTCCCTGCTATCACTGCACCCCTTGCCTATACATCCCTTATCCACCTCATCCACTCACATGGGTTGGATTTGATTTCTCCCAGAAACATCCCACATTTAGTGAGCATTTTCCCAATAGGACGCCCTGTCACTTCCTCCAAACTTAGCTTGCATATTTGTATAATGTCTTTGAGCACTTGAATGAGTAAAAAGGGTTTTATGCACATGTTTAATAAAATTGATGATTGGATGTGATTGACATTGCTATGATCCCTGTGAATTATGAGCCCATGGAGGGCGTATTTGTTGATGTGCAAGACCATACTCGATGGACAGGTACCATATTGGATAGGTACACATGGGGAGATGATTAGTTCAGACCTCCATGGGGATGAGAGCCCACAATATAGATGTTGAGACCCCAGCAGGGGGAAGATACAGGTTAGAGGGTTTGCACTGGGGAAGAGGAGGATGTTCCACCAGAGAAATCTGAGAAGACCTGTACCCATGGGGGTTGTGCCTTTTCGACCAGGATGTTGGACTTGGAAGGCCATGACATCACCCATGACATTCATGACATCATCCAACATTTGTGGAGGTTTTGGGAGGCAGTTGTGGCATGTGTGTCACGTGTGGCTTGTTCTAGATGCCCAAGGAGGCCTAACGTTTTTCTCCAGGAGGACAACGTTTCCCTAGAAAGGGATAACATCACCCTAAAAGGGCATGACATCCTCATTATTTTCTTGATTAGGGTTTGATTATGACATTTAATGTAAAACAATATTTTTATGTATTTTTTTCCATGTCAGCCTTTTGTGACCTAAAAATTAATTAAGGTCATTACTACTGTATAAGTAAGAGAGCTAAAAATCTCTTTTATTCATCATATTTCACTCACGCTTGTGTGACGTATGAAATTTGCATCCTCTTTAGGGTTTTTGGCTGAAATTACTAATGCACACTTATTGAAGGAGAATTTTCTTGGCTATTTTTGGAATTTTCTTGGTGCAAGGTTTACAACTAGGGTTTGGCATTGATAATACTTGGTGAATGTAAGTGAATTTCTGAAATCCTTCCTTTTCTTGAATGGTTATGGTATTTTTTACTTGCATTTTGTTAATGAAATTTGTTGGATCAAACCCTAGGAAATAAGCACATGTTGGTTTTCTTATTTTAAGTCCCTACTAGGTTATGCTAAGAGCCATTTTTTTTGCTAAAGATAAATACTAGGGACTTTCCATTGCAACACCCTACCATTCACTCTTCAAGCTAGCCATTTTTTACTTTGTCTTTGAGCTTAAGAAGGAGGAAGATGAACTAAGGCCTAGGTTTACTACACCTTAGTGAGTCGTCTTCCCCTAGAGTTGATAGGTTGAAGCCTTGTGTTAAAAAAACTTAAACCATCATATCCCTATTGTCTTTGGCCCTACCATTATCATTTTTTCCCTTCAACTTTTGCAGCTAGCTTGACTCCATTTTCCCTAATAACACACTGATCTAAGACCTTCTATGCTTGAGTACTTTGATCACAAAACTTCAAACATCAAATACCCTTGAATAACTACTAACAACTTCTAACCCTAGCTTAGACTTACCTACTAACCCTATTATTACCATTATCCACTTGATTTGAAGTTATACTTTGCAACATTTCATACATCTTTAAAACAATTGAAAGATTGGCTAAATGAATTGCTTCTAATGAATGTTGATATTATAAAATTGATGATAAATTGCCCTTGCTCATTGTGAAGCTTCTTCTTAAGAATTTATTTTGAAGTGATATATTGTGATTATTATTATTGTACATCATTGATTTGCTTTATCAATATTATCAATCAATTGCTTTATATCAGAAAGTCCTTGATTATATGAAGTACTAACCAACAAGTGATCTTGCATATATATAGTTTTCTTGTTGCTTTGTCTCAGGCAAGTACACATCTAGTTATCATTATCTTTATTGGATGTTTAGTTGAAAATTTTGATCAGTGGTGATTTGTGAGGGGGGAAATTTTACTTATCCATAAACCTTTTCCTTCTCAAAACCCTAGGTCACCGAGGACGTCTCCCCTAGGCCTACTGATCTGAAAATAGAAGGTTGACTTGTTATTGTATGCAAGCAAACCTACTTCATTAAAATAAACTTTACAGGACCTTGCTTCATGTGTTAAAAATATGCAAGATAAAACTTATGTGTTAAGTTTTATGCTTCTTCGTTTAAATGCTTATGTGTGAGAAATTGTTCTTTTAAATGGTTAAATATGTAGTTTCAATAAATACACAACAACATAACTTGCAGCAAATAAACCATCAAACTCACAACAAGAACAAGATGATAAAGGAGTTCACCCCCCTTCGGGCTACATCTCCTTGAGCCTCCATAATGGACTTGGCTCTCTGGGATTAATTAGTCAAAAGTTCTTTTACAATATGCGTCTCAACTCCAATGGAAAAACAGACTATACCATTGATATCAGAACACATAAAAACCCCAAAAATGACTAATAGAACTCTGAAAACGGATCATGGCTCATCCGGGCATGACCTCTTCTACATGTGGCCATAAGCTTCTCTGAGATTATCTTTGGAAAAAACACCTGTAAAAGTCCTCAACAGCCTCTGAAACCTGTCCCAATGTGTTCAGAGAATATTAATTAGCCAAAAATGATTATTCAATCATAGAAAACAAACATAGGCTCACCAAACCATGTCCTCCATCAAAAAGGGCTTCAAGCTCCCTGGAGCTTGCTGAAACTTCAATGGTGAAAAAATTGTATAAGAAGTCTTCAAATGGTCTTGAAAGCAGCACCAATGGATCCAGCACATCCAAAAACCCCTGGCTGGGCTTTTACGGCACCTCAATTGGCCAAAAAGTGAGAAAGTTAGACCTCCTCCATTCTCCTCCTTCTACTTTGCTGGAACTGGTTCTACAGAACGCACCTCTGTGTGCATGAACCAAGAACACGCTCCCAATGCACGTTAAAACCTGGCACCGGACGCAACCGTGCCAATGGTGCAAACCGTAGGACGGTTAGGGCGCCTCCAGCCCCTAACCGCCTAGCACCTGGGCACATGGTGGCATAAAACCTCGGGCTGGGTGAAAAGGTGGTTAATGTCGTTTTTTAAAAACCAATTTTTAAACCGCGCCAACCATAACCGTGCGCACCACATAGCATACGGTGGTCATACATAATCATTGGGTTATGTTTTAATAAACCTGCCATATATTAATACACGGTTATATAGTTTGAAACCCGCGCAATACACAATGGTATAACGATACAACATATATGGCATAATATAATGCAACAACTTTGGTTATATACCCGCGCAAATATAATAGGCCAATGGTCATATAATTAAACGCATATAACAACGGGTCATATTCCAATACCCCCGTGCGCGCATATAAATGGTGAATGGTCATATGAAAAATGTAATAGAACCGGGGTCGGGGCTAAGCCCTGGCCCGACCCCCCGCCGTTTACAAAACAAATGAAACTTAAATCAAATGTTTCCTGCATTCATAACAAGGAATATGCGGCGACATGTTGGCTAGCGGAGTTTCAATGGAATGTTGTGTAGTGGGGGAGGTCCGGGGGTCGAACCCCGCGGCCTCCATAATATTTTATACGACCAAATATTCAAACCCGGGGTGCCACGTGGCATCCCTTGATTGGGCCACGTGGCGCCCTAACATTCACCCAACTAGATGCCACGTGTCGCAATATAACTCGCCCACTGACAACCAATCAACGATTGCCACATCACCTGCCACGTTGACTACCACATCGACAGGTGCCACGTCACCGTACGATCGCCACATTAGCTGTACGGCCTCTGTCTAGTCATCATGTACGGACTGCCCAGTCAGCATCAAATTTTTGCCTGTTTGGCTCAGCGAACAGATCGCGATATCTTCTCCATATGAACTCCATTTGAGAAAGTAAATATACCACCGGAATCGGGAAGAAGAGACGGACACAATGGCACCATTTTCATCACATTCCGAACACTTTGAAAATTGAGCAAAATTTTGCCCCGTGGTCCAGATTTTGATCACCTACCACCCTAAACAGAAAAAGCTATCCTATCGAGGTGACATTGGTAGGATAGTCTTCAGTTTCGCTAGTTTGCCTTTATTTCACCTTTCCTTTACTTCCAAGTACAAACTGTGCTATAACATGTTGCATCCCTTCATTTTTGGATAATAAAAAGGAAGGACCTGGCAATTTCTCTGGTGGACGTAGCCCACACTGGGTGAACCATGTATATCTGTGTCTCTATTGTATTGTGTATCTTCTATGTTTTATTTCTGCATTTGTTTTTATTTTATTTCTCTATGATCCTGTTTTTCTAACAAGCTAATATAAATATCTAATTGGGTAAATAATTCTAGCATTTATTAATTTTTGAAGCTCTATTTTTACCAATGGATTTAGCTTAGGATTCATCATTTTTATTTTTTTCTTGAAAGGCTTGGTCCTTTCTTTCAATGGTATAAACTATTGAAATATAGACTTGTCATATGCCTTGAGATCATCATAGCTCCATTCAAATATTGAAAAATATTCTTTGAATAATGAAATGTATTGAACAACTTATTCTGGCATGCAATCAATTCCAAGATTTACATACTTAAGGGAGCTTTCAGTTCCAATATTTATCTTCCTTGTTTCTTGCACCTTCCGCACTGATACTTCTTCTCTACTTTTTTTGCTTGGTCATATCTAGTAAAATGAGATTTAGATTTAACAAAATCTTTTGGAATAGGAGAAACACTGCCATCATCTTCCTTACAATCATTTTCATTAGCCATAAAATCATTCAATTGTTCATCGTTTTCAAATACTTTAAGGTATTCTTGATTCTTGGACACTAAAGGTCTAAATGTTTTTTTCACTTGGAATGAACTTTTTCTTTGAATATCTTTTGGATTGGATAGTGAAGAAACAAGTGCTAATGAATCTGCATTTTGATTCTTTTCTATAGGGATGGATGATACATTAAATGAACTAAAATCCTCGATCGATTCATTTAGTATTTTCACATATAATTTTAGTTTTTCTTTCTTAACCTTATATATTTGGATTACTTGATTTATAACTAGTTCATAGTCACCGGTTACAATCAAGTGTTTGATTTTCATTTCCAATGTTAGGATCATCCCTTGGATTACTGATTCGTATTCTTCTTCATTGTTTGTGCATGGAAATTCTAGTCTGATGGCATGTGGATATATGAATTTATCAAGTATTTTAAGTACAATTCCAACATCATTCCTTGAGCTTGAGCATGCATCGTCAAATGAAATTCTCCAAAATACAGTAAAAGATTCACCTTCTTGTTTCAAATTTTTTGATTGCTCCAAATCAAGTATAGCATAATTTCCAATACATGCATCCACATAATTTTGCATTAATTCATTCTTCTTCTTATTAAATGAAAATGGATTTATAGACTCACGAGGAATCTTGAGCATTGTCCCATCTTTGTTTGGTAGCATCATGCAACTAGCATAATTCATGATATAACCCACAATCACCAAAGATCAATCTCGTCTGAGGACTACTCCATATGCTAGAGGAATATCAACCACTATAATAGTGAAAAACAATGATAATATGAGGAGCAACAATGATCCAAGCATAGAAGTCCTTGATATCTCCATATGAAGACACTTTTTTGGAGTCAATTGCATAGATACTTTCACCTGTTTTGTAGTATTTAGTACAACTCATAAAAAGTGCTTCCATTACTTCCAGAGGCATGATAATATTCGTTGCTCCAGAATCTACCAAACAATTGTGAAGAAAAACATCATGATTTTCTATTGAAAGATAAAAAGGTGGAACTTTGTCTCTCAAGTTGACAACTGATGTAGTCTGATTCTGCCTTGGACTTGCAACAATAGCCTCCATTATACTTCCTGGTTCATATAAAATATTGAGAATGTTTTCTCTCTGTTGTGGTATTTTTACCACCTTCATGAAAGGAAAAGTGATTCTCAATTTTATAAGGTCATCAACTACATTATACATCATCTGAGGGGAAGTTAAAATCCTTTTCTACTTATTTGTTTCTATAACACTTTTTTTATTCTTCTCTTTTTCCTTTTCTTTCTCTTTTCTTTTTCGGTATTCTCCTTTGGTTTGTATTTATTTGCTTTCATCCATTTTTGGACAACATTGTCTTGCGAGATATTATTTTCTTCATCTTCTTCAAATATATACATGGATGAATCACATTCATCCGTCTGTACAGATTCAAGAATTTCTTCTTGAATATATTCAACTCCTTGATCAATAATGTTTTCATCGTAAGCTTCGTCAAGTATTACTGCATTTGGATTTGGTGCCCTTGGGATTCTCTGTCTTTTTTTATCATTAGTATTCTCCATTCTTGTTCGCTATTATTAGGAAACATTTCTTCTTTGTTCTAGAACATGAATTCTTGGATTAAGCATGAAATTTTCATTTCTTCTCAGTCTAGTTATTTCATTTTTCATCTGCCTAATGTTTTTTTCATTTGTGCAATATCCATCCTCTATCTAGTTTCTTGTGCTGCAATAGGATCACTTTTTACATTTGGGATAGTCCCTTTGAAGAAACCTCCTCCAACTCCTTGATTTTCAATATGTATTTTTTTTGGTCTTCATTCTTCTTTGAACTTGAGGCTTCTTGATTTGAAATAGCCAAATTTTCCATTTTCCTTTGGACTCTTACAAGAATAACATCAGTTTTTGCTCCCATTTAAAACATAATCTCTTCCATTTATGTAGCTTTTTCCATTGATCCATCTAAGGTTTCAATTTGAGAAGCTATGATAGAAAAGTTTACATTGGAAGGCATTGCATTATTATAACAACCGAGTATTACTAGATGATTTGGATTTTGTTCTTCTGGGATTTTATTCAATGTTTTATTGAATATAAAATTAAAATCACAAATTATCTCATTATTTCTCAAGTATATTTGAGTAAATTATGTAAGAAGAGTATGGTAAGCCACTGGTGGAGAAACATATTTAAAAACATTGTTTCAAGATCATCAAATGGTGAAATTGAATGTGTAGGTAAAGATATACCATTCATAATCTTGACCAGTTAGTGTTTGAAGAAATAATCTCACCATCACATCATCATGTTCAATAAGATGAAAATGAAAAATATCCAAGAATAGATCCATATGTATTTTAGGATCAATTTCTCCATCACCTGAAAATGTCTTCAATGTCCCCTTTGGAAGAATATAAAGTTCATGTTGCTCACCTAAGAGGTTAAGAGGAGAGACTCTTACCCTTCTTATTTGATTTCTATACCTTTCTTCTCGTATTTATTCATGTATTTCTTCACATCTTTCTTCTTGCATTTCTTCATGTATTTCTTCTATATCACTCATAATTTGATATTTTTCCTTTTCTTCAAAAGGATGTTCTTTAATTTATGGGATGTGCAAATGCTTATTTCTACTTCTGGTTACTGGTCCTTTATATTTATCCAATTTAAATTTATATTTCATGCTTGACTTCTTTGAATTTGTCTTTTGTCTCTTCTTTGTCTTCTAAGAATTTGTCTTTCTTCTTATTGAACAAGAGCCTTCCAAGATATTTCCAATTCTTATGGAGTTCGGGATATTGTCAATACAATATTATACAATTGATGCAAAATAATTCTTTGGTTTCCCAATCCAATTTCTAATTGAGGTTGATCAATTTGAGGCAGAGTCATAGAAATATTGGTTTAAGGCCAAATTTGTGTTTCTCCCTAGCGGTGTCACTAAAAATGTTGACATTTGAATCTGTCAATATCGAAATGGAAACCTCATGAGGATATGGATCCTCCTGCGTTTTTATAGAGGTTGTACTCCTCTTTGGATAAATATATTCTTTAAATCCTTGATATCAAAAATAATATAAGATTATATCAAATGACATAATCCAAATATTTATAGCTCAATAAAATACAAATTGCTGAAAAATAAAAATATATGGAGAGTTCCTGAGAAGTGGACCAGGAACCTGAAACATCACACATTGCAGAAAACACAGAAAATTATAATATCCTCACATCCATCGTAGTATAATAAAGTTTCTGATCACATTCAAAATAAAAGGAAATGGTCCAATTGCACAAGAGAAATTTGAAAGAACATTACTTATTAAGATCAAAAGAAGATTTTGATAAGTTGATTTCAAATATCTTATACTCAAAACTGAGAGTTACAAAATATAATCAAAATTAACTCCAAAATAGTTCTCTAGAATTTCTAAAAAACAATAATATCTGTTACAGTCTTGAAAATTTAAAGGCGTTCATCCATAAATGGACTAGGATTTGGGGCTCCCATGGACCATAAAAATATTTACAAGAAATGTGATGAAGAGGGAAGAATGAGGAACATAGAACGAGCAACATATCTGGAAAGAAGACAAAAGATAGTTATCATAATTCAACTATATTTTTCTAATGAAAGGATAAATACAATTGAATGAATTCTTAGAAGGAATAAAGTATGTAATCAACCTAGACTTACTGTGACGGAGTCTCTCTCTCATTTAGGTGTCATTGTTGTCCTTTTATCCTCCTTCCTGACGGTTTTTGGGCTGGTACTAATTGTCGTTTCTTTATTTTCTTTGGTAATATTGATTAAGGGCTTTCTAAACAATTCTTCTATATATTCTTTCATTGGGGTCACATTTATCTCATGTTTAACTTTAACATCAAATAATTCACATTCCAAATTTCTTAAATCATATGAACTAATTCTTCAATATCATCAATATCTTGTACTGATCTGGATTTTTGAGCGGAACAAAATGAATAAAAAATTGAATACAATAACACAGAGATACAAAGAACAATAACAAATATCCAGTGAACAATAACTTCTATTAAATAAATAAAATAGGCTGAAACTGTAAAACCACAGAACTAAAAACAACTTGCTCGAATGGTGGTAGCTATCTCTAAGAAGAGATGTGGCTTCTACGTGCATCCTTCCGAGAAGAATGATTACAATGAGGCTCTAGAGGCCTTTTTAACATTATTCATGAA
Organism: Picea engelmannii; assembly: GCA_009831015.1. NCBI lineage: Eukaryota > Viridiplantae > Streptophyta > Pinopsida > Pinales > Pinaceae > Picea > Picea engelmannii. Next base: position 9,984 of record WSFP011568005.1, read on the forward strand.
TTCCAAAACCCCAGACATCCAAAAACCTAACCCTAGGAGATGAAACACCAAAATTTATGTGGGCCCCTATTGGTAAGTCGATACCTCAACTTCCCAGGGTCGTAACTTTTGCATATGACCTCCATTTTAGGCGTGTGATAGTTGGTTGGAAAGGTCTTTTTGAGAACTACACATTATGCTATCAAACTTTGAATTTGTCTACAGTTTGATTGTGGTAAGAAAAAAAATACTGTTAGGGCCCCAAAACGGCCTGGAAGTATAGAAAGATGTATTGACATGAAAAATTCCAAAATAATCCAGTTGGATTAGGTGGGTGACCACCAATCTCCACCTGGAAGTTGTGTAGGGATTCAGTCAACCCCGAAAGTGTAGAACCCACAATTAAAAATAATTACAGAAGAATGTGTTGAACTAAAATTGTCAAAAGGAGCCATTTGGAATAGGTGGGTGGCCACAAATATCCACTTGGATCATTCCTCTCCCTTAGTAATAAATGGTCTCCATTGTGTTGAGTGCCCCCATTAGGTGAGGAGATTTTTGTTGAATTTGGCCCTGGGTGAGCCATTTTCCTTGGTGCAGGAGTTGCCCCACCTTGACAACCTGATAAAGCTAGATCCTCTACTGGCGAGTTCCCTTGACCTGTGTGTCCACTATATGATCAGTGGATGCATGTTCCATGAATTCATGGTTGAGATCTGTTGGTGTCAACTATTTTGTGATCTATGAGGTGTCCAACAATGGTGGAAAATATGGCTAGAGGAGGTCCACATTGAAAATTGGATGCAAGCCAAGGAAGGGGGGAGTGTTGAGCTCAAAATCATTATCTACCACAACCTTGGTGATAGTGTAAGGCCCATAG
>WSFP011568006.1:0-10842 GCA_009831015.1 Picea engelmannii
TTCTTCTTCCTTTTATGCTCTGTGTGCCATGTCCATTCAATGCACCATTCATGTTTTGTGTATTTCAGATGTTGCACACTACCTCCTTCTACACGCCTAAATCACTCTCAACAACAACACCATCTCTTCTTTGTTCTACATTCTTATAGTCTCTGTGCACCTTGTGCATTCAATATGTGCAATACTTCTACATGCTCTTCTCCGCACCATTGTTCTCCCCATCAAGATATCCATTGCCACCACTTCACTCCCTCGAGCATCAACACACTCTCTATGTTATGCATGTTCTCCTCGTGTCGAGTCCTATTCATGATCATCATCGTAACTCTTCAACTTCTCTGGCGGTTATACCCATGCGTTCATCATCTCTGGGTGTTATGCTGAGATTCCTTAGCCTGTCTAGCAGTCAAGACTCTTCGTCTTCTCTGTCACAGTCGATCGCATTCCCTTTGCTGCAGTTCCAGGCTCCAATGGTCTTACATCTGTTAATAGCCTCTATGAACAGTCTTCATACCACTAGAAGATGCCTTGAGACTCTTCATATTCTCTGGCAATCACCCTGAAGTATCTTCGAGTCCTCTGACAGAAACCATCAGTCGTTTCTAGCAGTTACACTGTGAACCTATTGAGCCTTATGTATTTGGCATGTTTTACCTTTCCTTTCACATGTGGCCTCAGGTGGTGACCACAGCCTACACCAAAAGGTGTTTTCGCATTTCGGTATTTCAGCATTTCGCATGTCACGAATTCCTGTTGTGAGGCATCTTGACTCTCCAAGTCATAATATCCGAAATGGAGCTTGGTTGCATCGTCTCCTTCCTCCATCTTCCACAGATGTGACCATTGGCTATGACCACAGCCTTATTCAAACTGCATTTCACAATTTCACGTTTTGCGAATTTGTTGCGAGTCACTCTGACTCTTCCAACTCCTAATCATGAAATGGAGCCTTGAAACTTGCAAGCTCCTTCCTTCACATGCCCACTATTGTGACCAAGCGTTTATCCATAAAGTGCTTTGGCAATTTCTCATTTCGGCATTCCTACATTTCGACATTCCTGTGGAGAAGTATCTCGACACTCCAACTCTCGGTATCTGAAACCTGCACCAAAAGGTGTTTTTTGCATTTCAGCATTCCAACATTTTGGTATTCCTATGGTGAAGTGTTTTGACACTCCAACTCCCGGTATCCGAAACCTGCACCAAAAGGTGTTTTTCGCATTTCGACATTCTGACATTTCAGCATTCTTGTGGTGAAGTGTTTCGACAGTCCAACTCCTGGTATCCGGAACTCCGAAATGGAGTCATATCAATGGTCTAGTATTTTGATGTTTTGCATTGCGGCATTTCGACATTTCTTTTATGAAGAGTCTCGACTCTTGACTCCTCCAACTCCTAGTATCCAAAACCTATGATTTCCCGATCTGCGAAACTCTGAAATGGAGTCTTTGTTGATGTGCATGTTTCGGGATTTCGGCATTTCGAATTTCGCAACTTCGGGACTCCTGTGATGAAGAGTCTTGACTCTTGACTCCTCCAACTCCCGGTATCCAAAACTCTGAAATGGAGTTTACGCTTCTAATCTTTCCATGCCATCATCGCTACTGATCTTCCTTGCCTGCCTGTTTGCCATCAAATAAACAAGCACACTCTTGCACTCTGCGTGCACCTCTGCACTATCTCTTTTGGTCTTCACGAGCTTGCTCTACTGCATCTCCCCAAAATACTTTTGGTGCCCACCTAGCACATTATACATGTACTCAAGCCATCATCCTTGTTGTACTTGCCATCAATGACAAGCATATGCTGCCTATAAAACATGCCAACAAAGTACTTGTAGTTTTGTCTACCAATGCAATGATAAAAGGAATTTCATAAATCACTGTATAAAAAAAGATAAATGAACATAACATTCATTCATGAAAAGTACATATAGAGATATATGAAATGAGGAATTTGAACAAATACAAAGAGAAGTGCGTATATTCCAATATGTGCTTCAAAAGGTCTTGTACAAAAGAGTCTATTAAGGTCTTCCACTTCGAACACACTTTTAGCTCCTCCCTTTGGTCCTCTTTATAGAGATTACATTCTCATATAGATCCAAAATAAATGGATCTTATAACCTCTTTACCTATCTTTAGATATCCAAGTCAAATTCGAATTTATGAGGTGGATGGAAAATACAAACTGTCAAATTTCTGGAAAATTCTCCTCACAGTTTCACCTATATCTCCCAAATCCAAACAGTTGTTGGAAAACTAAGCGAGTGTTTTGAAGAGGAGATCATGCTTGTGAAAAAACTCTCTCACTTTCCAAAAATACCTTTCCATCTCATCAGAATCTATCTCCAAAAACGATGACTAAAACAGGAAAATGCAGATTTTCCTGTTTCTTCTTACTAAAAAATAGGTCAAAGTAATGACTTGTCTCCTTGATATCCTCCACCAGGAATTCGACCCTCAAAACAACTTATTATACTTATATTGAAAATCCCAAAATATATATCTAAAAACCATTTGGCAAAGAAAAATCTAGTCTATTACAAAAATAGGATTTGAGATCCTAAAATCAAGGGCTAAGAATCCCTTTCAAACTTTGAGCCTTGAAATGCCACACAAGCCATCTTGGAGGAGAAAAAGTCTTGGTCAAACTGTCATCACTAGATGGAGTATGATTCATCACTCAAAATGATGAAGAAGAATTCAAAATTGACAAAATCTCCTCCACGTTGAAAACATACGAGCTTGCAACACAAATAGTGTAAAAAATGCAGTTTGCACTGCAAACTCCTTTAGGTGATTGTTTTCACACAAATGCATCAAAATTCCTTTAAATTTGCAATATGAAGTTTGGATAGGTTTCATTAGGTATAGTATAACATAATACATCATCCAATTATCAATTTTTAAAAAAATCAATAATTTTCAAAGACTCAAAGTGCTCGAACTTTCTAGGAGCTAACATCTGGCTCCGACTACGATGGAAAATTCCCTGTGAGGTTTCCAATAACCTAACATACCATGTTATTTTCGATTCAATCTGAAAACCCTGCAACCTTCTATGATTATTAAGATCAAACCACTCTTCAAAAATATACATCCTGGACTCTATAGTGCCTAGTCCATTGGGTTATGGAGTCATCTGGTATTAAACATGTACAACCAATCCTTTGCAAACCTTCAAGATCTGTCACTTGCATTTTTTTATTGATGTACTGAGAGAAAATTTTCTTATTTAATTAAATCTGAAAAACTTCCATACTATAAACCAAATGAAAACTGAAAAGAAATGCTCAAGTACTGAGATTATTCATACACACTCCTACTATAATCAATTGTATTGTTGTTGGTTCAAGTAAAGTCATGTTTCCAATGTATCCATGCAATTAATTGCCTAAAAAATTGAACTTTTCTTCCAATTATATGCAAAGTCACAACAATACAGACTGCAATATGTAAATCTTAAACTTGGAAATCATACTTACAATCCAAAAATCTGGCCTTAAATATGGCAACAACTAAAAATTCATTACTGCAAAACATCTCCATATAAGTGGCAACTGGATCTCAAAACTCATGCAAAACTTGTTGTTTCTCAACAACTGACAAAGAAAAAGGCATCATCAATTTCTCATCTAATCCTTTTTGTTCTTCTTTACCATATCCTTGTGACTCAGATTCATCACTATAATGTGTTGGCCCATTACAACTGACAATTTCTTAGAGAAAAGAAGAGATAAGTTCTTGATATTCTACATCACTGTCTCCATAATGATCAAATGAAGGATGAGTCTTAAAATATATATCATGACAGAACTACCAATTACTCTTCCCAACAATGAAATTTTTGAAAAATGTGTCAAAACTAAAGAGATCTTCATTGGAATTTTGAACAATGGACTCATAACTATCATCAACCATAGCATGCATACATTGTTGATCATATTTTTGTTGAAAAGTAGAACTATATGACATTCCGTCAATCAACAAGCCTTCATAAACTTTGAATTATTTCTCATCATCACTATATTCATCATAAATTGGAACATCGGGATAAAATCCTAATGGAAAAGATGACTATTTATGCATATAATAATCAACAATATGATTTTGAAATAGATTTGAAACAACAAATCCTTCTTCCTCATCATTATCATCCTTCTCATCTAAATTTGAAGCAACAAGTACATAAGGAACAAGATCTAAAGCATCATCGGCTATGCAATAATCAATATTATTGTCAATTATATCTTGAAGATCTTCTTCTTGGGAATTAACATAGAAATAATTTCATCCTCATCTGTATCTTCATTAATATATTCACTTTCATCCTCACTACTAGAAGAAACAACATGTTGAATAACTGAATGAAACTCCTCACAAAAATGCTCAAAAAGAAGTTCCTGAGAAAAATAACTTTCACATCAATGATGGAATGCTATATGAAATTATTTTAAAGAAGATATGACAAAAGGAGGTAAGGATCAGTACCATTCACGAGAATCCCCTTCTAATGAATAGAAAAACATCTTCATGAGCACATCTTCCTGATGTATTTTTAACTGAGTCATGCATTGATGAAATCTAATGAGGTGATCTGAAGGATTATCCTCTTTCTTTCTTTGAATCGTGGAAGGCAGTCTCCCAAAATATCCATAAGAGGTACTGGATGTGGGAAACCAAGAACTATAGAAAATTTAAGAGATGCAAAGATCCTAGCCAAAAGAGCATCAAATGCCTTTGACATTTGAATATTTTGGAGTCACCACTGAATTTGTCCTTCATGGAGTCGCCAAATAGAAGATTACAACCAATATGATGCCCATCCTTTGTCTATCATCAAAAGTTGGGACTATGTCATCTCCCAATGAAGCTTGCTTCAAACTCCTCTCCCCGTCAACGATGCCAATTTGTTATCACTCCAAGAGTCACTCTAGGTTGTAGCTCGAGTGAGATTGGTAACTTAATCAATAGCTCAATGTAAGGTATGAAAATGGATCAAAAATGAATGATTTAATCAATAACTCCCTCACTCAAGACTCACTTGAATATATTCAGACAACATAAGGCCCTCAAAGTTACTATTCATATAGTTCTACAAAATGATATGGATGAAGAATGCTTACTATACCAACAAGATCATGTACATTAAAAGTACATATGAAAGGCTGAGTATAACAAGGAAAAGTACTTGTAGTTTTTTCTACCAATGCAATGATAAAAGGAATTTCATCAATCACTGTATAAACAAAGATAATTGAACATAAAATTCATTCATGACAAGTAAAGAAAGAGATATATGAAATGAGGAATCTGAACAAATACAAAGAGAAGTGCTTATATTCCAATATGTGCTTCAAAAGGTCTTGTACAAAAGAGTCTATTAAGGTCTTCCACTTCGAACCCAATTTCATCTCCTCCCTTTGGTCCTCTTTATAGAGATTGCATGCTCATCTAGATCCAAAATAAATGGATCTTATAACCTCTTTACCTATCTTTAGATATCCAAGTCAAATTCGAATTTATGAGGTGGATGGAAAATACAAATTGTCAAATTTCTGGAAAATCCTTCTCAAAGATTCAGCTATATCTCCCGAATCCAAAGAGATTTTGGAAAATTGAGCGAGGTTTTTAAAGAGGCACTGGTAATTGTGAAAAACCTCTCTCACTTTCCAAAAATACCTTTCCAACGCATCGTAATATATCTCCAAAACATATGACTAAAATAGGAAAATGCAGATTTTCCTGTTTCTTCTTACTAAAAAAATAGGTCAAAGTAATGACTTGTCTCCTTGATATCCTCCACCAGTAATTAGACCCTAAAAATGAATTATTATATTTATATTGAGGATCCCAAAATATATATCTGAAAACAATTTGGCAAAGAAAAATCTAGTCTATTACAAAAATATGATTTGAGATCCTAAAATCAAGGGCTAAGAATCCCTTTCAAACTTTGAGTCTTCAAATGCCACACGAGCCATCTCGGAGGAGAAAAAGGCTTGGTCGAACTTTCATCACCATCTGGAGTATGATTCATCACTTAAAATGCTGAAGAAGAATTCAAAATTGACCAAATCTCCTCCACATTGAAAACATACGAGTTTGCAATGCATATAGTGTAAAAAAAGCAGTTTGCGCTGCAAACTCCTGTAGGTGACTGTTTTCACACAAATGCATCAAAATTCCTTTAAATTTGAAATATGAAGTTTGGATAGGTTGCATTAGTTCTAGTATAACATAATACATCATCCAATTAGCAATTTTTAAAAAACTCAATAATTTTCAAAGACTTAAAGTGCTCAAACTTTCTAGGAGATAACAAATGGGATGTGATTGGATATGATAAGGATCCCATTTACAACATTGAGAGTCATGTCCAAAAGTTTCCTATACCATTATCACATGAAGTTACTGATAAATTTGATTTTTTGCAACAAGGACATGACATGATTGAAGATACTTTCCAAACACCCAAGGATGACCCCATCCTTTATTCTCCTAATGATTTTCTGTCATACCTTGAGGATTTTGATGAATACTCCTCTAAGCACTTGGATTTATTCTATGAAGAAAGTTATCAACCATCATTTTTATTAGATCTTGATAAGAGTGAGGAATTCGTTTTCCTGAAGCAGGATCCTTGTGATAATATTCTCCAGCCACCTTCGATTACTTTATCTTGTTGTGTCATTAAAGGTGTAGTTGGGAAGTATGTATTTTGCATTGAGTTTCCTCAGAGTAAAACCCTAGAGTTAAAGGGTAGGTTGAATACCTCAAGAACAATTCCATCATATTAGTCTTTCAACCTTCCCTTAAGAGTTTGTCAATCAACTTCTAGGTCATTTCCAGTCCTTTCCCAGGCTTCATATTGTGAAGACATCCAAGGTATCCAGATTTCGGACCCTTTGAGTTAGTCTTTTGAACCTTTGACTTTTCATGATACCTTCCTGAAATGGATTGAGCACTTTCCTAAGAGAATGACTTTGAGCCTTTTTGTCCCTCCCACCCCCCTCCATGAGCTAGACCTTACGATTTCCAATGATACAACACATTCTCTAACTAATATTATTTTTGTGCTTAACATATCACTATTTTTTTTATGATATATTTTTTTTATGATAAAGCACAGAGGAAAGTATGGGCAGACATTGCTAGGATGGTTTCACTGGCTATTTGAATACACCTAGCATTCAACCAACAGGTAATTACAGGTAAGTAGGTAGGCATTTTCATTCATTGTATACACCATTTTCATTTCATAGTAGAGTAGTTTGTATTTCCATTTGTATATATGATTGCTTTTATATTTTGTACTATATATAAATGAGTCTGGGGTGATATCACCACCCCAAATGATTACAAATAGTTTTATGTTTAGATCAAGCAAGTCACAGTTTATGCTAGAGATGTTGAGGTTCCCATGCACCCTACAGTGAGCACATGTCCCTGAGTTGGAGCCATATGTTATCCCCTAGCCTGGGGATAACTAAGGAGATTATGTCTCGAGGCCCACAGATCCTAGACATGGAGTACCGAGAGCCAGATAGACTTGCGCATGGACCTAGAGGACCCATCCTTTTCTTCTTCAGTGCCTCCACATTTTTAGTAGCAACAACATCCATCACATCGACCTCGTCATGCAGCAGAAATGGGTCTTTTTCCATGAGGTAATGAGTCGGGTATCATGGTATGTGTCACTCTAATTCTCAAAAAATTTGAACATGTGCATTTAATTATTTTTGCTTCTAACGTGTGCTTGGACCTTATGCCTTTCCACTTGACTACACCTGGGGGGAATGACAGGTTTCCCTAGTAAGATGGTACCCATATGATTTGAGTTTCCAATGGGGGGATTCATGAAAGGTCATCGTCCATTCCCACCACACTTACCACTTTCCATCTTTTTCCCGCTCATCCATCCCATACACTGGTCCGAGAATTGGGTTGGCCAAATATCAAAGGGTTGTACCTTACCTTGTGGGAAGAAGGGGCTAAAGGCCCAGAGGGTAAAAGTAGTTGGAAAAAGATAAAATCCAAAATAATGAAACCTTGAGATGCTTCGCCCAATGACCCCCCTAGAAATAAATAAAAGGCTTCTCAGCAAGAAACAGAGGAACCAATAAAAATAATAAATCAATACCTAATTCGAGGATAGGGGGTCTCATCATGCGCCAACCTATTAGGTCCATGGGCATGTAGCAGTATGACACTACCATTCAGTTGGTCACCATGCCAGGGTAGTGGCTCTTGGTGGAATAGCCAAGAGAAAGGGGGTCTCATCACGAACTAGCCTTCTCATTTCTGTTAAATGCTTGTGGGTAACATTTCCACCACTAGTCACCACGCCAGGGCAGTGCCCTCTAATTAGTCTCTTGACATAAAAAGGAATAAATAATAAAAGATAAAAGGAATGAATGGCCTTGGAAACATTTGCATCCATGACAAGGTGTAGCTCAACCTCTTCAGAGGCACCCACAGGTAAGCCATACATTTCCCTTCTATCACTGCACCCATTTCCCAGACATCCCTTTTCCACCTCATCCACTCATGTGGCCTAGATTTGACTTCACCAGGGAACATCCCACATCCAATGAGAATTATCCCAATAGGACGTCCTAGCATCCCCTCCAAAATTGGCCAGTAGAGTAGAATAACGTCTTTGAGCACTTGTTCGGGTAAAGGGGGTTTTGTGCACTTGTTTAAATAACTTGATGATTAGATGTGATTGACATTGCTATGATCCTTGTAACTTAAGAGCCCATGGAGGGCGTATTTTTTTATGTTACAGGGCCACACCCGATGGATAGTTACATATGGGGAGATGATTAGTTCGGACCTCCATAGGGATAAAATCCCACCTGATGGATGTTGAGACCCTAGCTAGGGTCAGAGACAGATCAGGGGATTGGCACAGAGAGAGATGAGGAAGTTTCACTAGGGGCATCCTGGAAGGCCTGGACCCAAGGGGATTGTGTCCTTTACACCATGATGTAGGCCTTGGAAGTCCGATGATGTCACCCAATGTTTTGGATGTTTTAGAGGCAGTTGTGTACCAAGTGTCACATGTGGCAGGATCCTGAGGCCCAAGGAGGCCTAACTTTTTCTCTAGGAGGCCAACGTTGCCCAAAATGGGCCTAACATCACTCAAAAGTGGCATGACATCACCTTTACAGCTTTTTTTAGGGTTTAATTATGACATTTAATGTAAAAACTGGATATTATGTGTAACAAGCCATGTCGGTCTTTTTTGACCTAATTATGACATGAGTGGGCCTAATGGTTAAGAACATGTGTTTCCTCTGAAGAGGTCACAAGTTCAAATCCAGAGGGGGGTAGGGTATGTATACCTTCGTAGACATACCAGTCAAATCGTTGGGTGGAGGGGGGTCCCTTGTCCCACAAACAAGGGGGTCTCATACACCAATTTGGTGGTGTGTTGGCTTGGTCGTGACCTTAAAAATAAGTTATTATTATTATTATTATTATTATTATTATAAATAAGGGTTTAAACCCTTGTATTTTTTATCATCTTTGACTCACACTTGTGAGGACTGAAATTTGTGCCCTCCTTAGGGTTTCTTGGCTTAAATTTTAGGTGCACTTGTTGAGGAAGGCTAAATCTTGGAGTAATTTGACAAGTTTCTTGGTGCAAGTGTTCAACTAGGGTTTTTCTCGATTATTCATGATGAATGTAAGTGATATTTCTGAAATTATTCTTAATTGAATGGTTATAGTTTATTTCTCTTGCATTTACATTAAATATTATGAAATTTCTTGACTAAACCCTAGGAAGACTAGCACAAGTTATTGTCCTAGCTTCAAAAGCCTTCACCTACTATATATTTTCAAGAGGCCATTTTTCTTGAATCGTGAGCTAAGTCCTTTCCATTGCAACACCTTAAGTACCCATTGCTTCATCTTAGTCGATTTGTTCTTCATCTTTGAGTTAAGGAGGGAGGAAATTCTACCAAGGCCTAGGGTTACCTACACCTTAGCATCTAGTTTTACCTAGGGTTTGATAATTGGAGCCTTGGGTTGCCAACACTCCAAATCTATCAACCTCTCTCATCCTTAACTCTTCTACTGTCATTTTCTTCAACATTTGTTGACATAATATTGACTCCATTTTCCCTAAAAACACTATTCTATGTCCCCCTTTGGTTAATTGATCAAAACAATCATCAAAACTTATTATTTGAGCAACCTACTAACACCTTCTAACCCTATAATAGCCTAACCTACTGACTATATTGTTTGTGTTACTAAATAAAGCTACAACCATTAAATGCCACATTAAAATCTTATAAAAGAAATTGAAAAGGCCGATTTAATCATTGTCTTGTTAGCTTCCAACAAATGCTAGTATTATGATTTCAAATGTTAATGATGCTTAGTCATTTTTAAAGCTATTTCAAGGCATTTAATGCAAATTATTGCCTTATAAATATTGTTATTGTAATTTTCTGTTTACTTCATCATATTCAACAAATTTCTTTTATCGAGAAAGTCTATGGTTTTACGAAGTGCTAACCGACAAGTGTACTTGCAAATATATATAGTTTCTTGTTGCTTTTTTCTAGGTAGGTACACTTTGACATATTATCTCTTCATGTTGATTAAGGTTGGTTGTCATTGATGTCAACCCTTGAAGAAAGCCCCGTAGCACAAAATCTTGGGTAATGGACCCAATATTGTTTGATGTAAATATGACTCATTATTGTTTTGTCATGGTTGATAAGAAGTAAATATGGATGAACTCCAAAGTTGTCCCCTTATGGTGAAAGCCCTCACGGGAAGACGCTTTGTGGAGTAAGAGAACCCATGCTTAATTGTGGAA
>WSFP011568007.1:0-10842 GCA_009831015.1 Picea engelmannii
TGTACATTCTCTATTGTATAAAAGATGATTCTCATACTCATTACTATGAATAAGGATGATGATGAATGTTCATATCATTATTAAAGTTGATGTAGGTTCTCACATCCGAGTTCTATGTTATGTTGTAAGGATGATATCTATGACATGTACTTTATTTTTTCGTTTAACCTCATGTTGTTAATACAATGAAAACCATAAGATGTTTCTTGTACATTGCCTACTTTATGTCTTCTCTAACCTCATGGTGTTAATATAATGAAAACCATAGGATGTTTCTAGTACATTTTCCCTAGAGTTTGTTATATGGACGTTGTGTTCATTGTTTTTATGGGTTTTGGATGAATATTTTATACTCACATTTCCTTGATATTATTTTTCACTTAATTTGTAAATCTATCTATCGTAGATAAATAACTCATTAAAAAACTCAATGTGTGTATTTTTAAATTAAGTTATTAAAAAATTTAATATAATTATTAATTTTTTAATTTTTTTTTATTATTTTAATAACGTTATTTAATATTATTTTAATGATATTCTATATATAGAATGCCAAAATTGTAGAGAATAATGGAACTTTGTTGGGACCTATGTTACATTATAGTTTTTACTTAAGCCATCAATTATCTACAAATTTGTTGAACCACCATATAAATTCTGTAAAATCAATTTTTATTCTATGAATGGAAAATGGGACACAATTTTAACTGTTGGTGAGAGTAAGGATGCCATTGTGTAAAATATTCTTGTATCACTCATGGTAGATGTGTAGGCTCCTAAAACACTACATAAGAATTATTGGATTGCTCTTCGGCATAAAAACCAGACATTAACGTGATTCACTTATAAAAGGAAATAATGATGTATTTGAAAAATATAACAATATAGGAAAAAAATTATACGTTATAATCATGCTTAATAGTTATATAATAAACTAATAATTATATACATGAAAATTGTTAATAAAATCTTTACTAAACAACTTATGATAAATATATAAAATGTTTCAGATATTTAAAACAAACTAGAAATTGAAATTGTATTAAAGATATTTAAAACTTCAAATTAAATTTTTAAGATTGAATTGGTGTATGGACAAGAAAATCGTGACAAATAGTTTTAGTAAAAGCTAAAAACATTGTGACAGATAGTTTTTAGTAAAAGATAAAAAAATTGTGGTGTGGTAGTTATCTTATGAATGGAGTAAAATTTTTAGTAAAAGCCAATAAATATTGATGGTTTTGTATATGAGGAACTAGAAATAATAAATGATTTATGATTTTTTTATGCATATATATTAAGTGTTTGGGTTGTAGGTATTTTAATAGGTTATTGAAGGTACAATTGTGCTATTAAAATTTCTCCAAAACATATATGTTATTGTATACTCTTGTTATGAACACAGATTATAAAAGTTTATTTGTATATAGATAAGTTTATTATAGAAATTAGTTTTATAGATTTGATTGAATATGTTAAACTTTATCTATATGAATAATTTGATATGATAGATCTTGATCAAATGCATTATTATTTGGGCATTGAAATAGAGAAAACAAATATAACCAAAAGAAAATATGCACGTGAAATTATTAAAAATTTCAGCATCCATGAATGTAAACTAGTTTCTACTCCATTAGAACATGGTGCCAAACTTAATGTAGATGGTGGTACCAAAGAAGTTAATGGCACTATGTATAGTAAGTTGGTGGGAAGTTTGAACTACTTAACCACAAAAAAGCTAGTCATTACATATTTAGTTAGTATACTTAGCCAATTCATTGCTAGGATGCATGAGAGTAACTGGAATGTTGCAAACAAAATACTCCAATACTTAAAGGGAAAGATTGATTATGAAATTTAATATACTAATAATTTGAATCTTGAGTTGCCACATTATATAGACTTTGATTGGGAAATAAATCCAAATAATCGAAATTCCACTACTAGATTCCATTAACCGTGGGATCTAGTATTATGTCATCGAGCCAAAAGAACCAAATTTTAATTATCCCCCACGGAAGTGGAATACAATGCATTATACAATGCTACATGTGAATCCTTATATCCTAGTGCATTCTTAAAGATATGGGAGAAAAATAAGGACCTACACCAATTAAAGTAGATAATATGGGAGAAAAATAAGAAGGACCTACATCCATTAAAGTAGATAGTTAAAGTTCAATAGATATGGTTGATATAGGTAGATATCGGTGGCCAACCACATATTCCAAATGGCTCACATACATCTTGTCATCTTGGCATCTTTTTCATTTTGGTAGTTTTTTTCTAACTTTTCAGGTCCTAAATTTTTGGGGTTGTTTTGAGGCCCTAAACAACGTTTTTTGGGCCCACCATAGTCACATTGTAGATAGAGATAGATTGTGATGGAGTAATGTGTATTCCTTGAATAGGCATGTCCAACGGGCTATCGTTCGCCTAAAACAGAGATCATATGCAAAAGTTACGACCCTGGGAAGTGGATGTACCAACTTACCCCAACAGGGCCCACATGGTTTGTGGTGCTTCATCTCCTAGGGTTAGGTTTTTGGATGTCTAGGGTTTTGGAATTCATTTTTTATGTAAAAAGGCCTTTGGAGCCTCATTGTAATCATATTCTTGCAAATGAGTGCAATTGCCACATATTTTCTCAGAGATAAGTTGCCACCATTCTAGAAAGCTTGTTTCGGTCTACATTTTACAGTTTCAAAATATTTCTTTATTGAATAGAAGCCAAGTTTTATTGTATCTATGTTATTGTTAATTGTATCTCTGTGTTCATAATATAGATCTGTATTCATTTCGTTCTACTCATAAAATATGGATCAATGGTATCAGAGCGGTTTGCTCCTTGTTATTATTAGTGCATATCCCCGACAAGTTCAGAGTACAAAGAGTTAGGTCTCGAGCTTGTTTCTCTTGAGGAAAAAATCTCTCGCATGCCCAAGAAACCTTCCATGGAGGGAGAAAATAAAGATGATGGGACATGATATCATTTCAAACTGTTTCTTGAGGAATCCCTCACGGTAGAGAGGAACATGATGATGGATAGTTCTGCATAAATCCTTATATTGCTACCAATAGGCGACATATCTTCCTCGAGTGGAGGCATCGCCCCCTTCAAGATATAGATCAACTTTGATATTCCTATATTTGAAGTTCAGATAGATGCAGATGTTGTAGACAAATGGTTGAATATGTTAGAAGGGTATATTTTTGTCAATAACTTTTCCAATAGAGAAAAGATTACATTTTCACTCTTCAAAGTCACCCCCCACGTCAAAGATTGGTGGGAGACTTTATGTGAGCAAAAGGAAATAGAGGAAACCTCATTATTTACTGTCGCACTCACCTGGGAGTCCTTCAAGTATGCTATTAAGGAAAAATATAAACCTATTGGAAGTTATGACGACCTATATACAAGATGGACCACACTGTGGCAGAAAAGGGACCAAACAGTGCTAGAGTTCATAAATATCTTCCATACCTTGTGCACCAATATTGGTATCAATGATTTTGAGAAACATTTGGGGATCAAGTACCATGGTGGTCTAGATAGATACATCTAGAAAGAAATGGAGTTTATCTACATCTTGTCCTTGGGCGCGGCCTATCCATATGTCATCAAAATCGAGCAGAAGCTTAAACAAAAGATGTAGAAGTTTGGGTCTGGGAACCCCTCATAGAAGAAGCAGGGTAAGGGAATCCCCAACCCATAGAAAAAAGGGAAGATAAAATATGGATAGCCTCAGGAAAACCAGTCTAAGATGCAAACAAAGAAGGACGACAGAAAGACGAAGAAAGACACCGGGAAGTGGTGCAACTTCTGTAAGAGCCCTTGGCATAACACTGTTGATTGTCTCTCAACGAAGTCATTTATGGTTGAGGTGAAAGTATATGAATCATATGTCAGTTCCGACTCAAATTCAAAACTAGAAAAGGGGAGATGGATTATTGACACAGAACCTAGTTCCATTGTTGCTACCACCAAGATCCAGCCTGGTGAACCTAAAGAGACAAAGAAAGGAGATAACCTCTTTCATTCATAGATGTGGGTGAAGGGTACTCCATTGCACTTCATCGTTGATAGAGGTATCCAGAGGAACCTCATCTCAGCGAAGGTCATCAATTGGCTGACCTTGCTGAAACCACCCCATCCACAACCATACACCATTAGATGGATCCACCAAGGAAGCAATCTTCACATCAGCCAACATTGCCACCTATCCTACGACATCAAGCCATTCAAAGATGAGGTTTCGTGTGATGTATCTCCCCTTGAAGTTTTTGATGTTCTCTTGGGCCAACCTTATTTATGGAAACATCGTGCTATATATGAGTCTAGGCCTCCCAGTGTTATTATTACTTTGGACAAGAAATTGTATAGGATACTTGAGGTAGTCCCACCTTCTTCCATTTCCTTGACCTCTGTAAAAAAATACAAGAAGGCCATCTCTCAGATCGAGAAGTTTGTATTCTTCATGATTCACTCTCAAAGTGAGTGGAAGGTTGCAGCCACATCCATGGCCTCCGCGTATGATCTCTCCACACGAAAAAAGAAAGTGGATAAGGTCATGGAAAAATACAAAGACATCTTCTCCTCATCGACTGGGGTATATCTACATTGTCAAGTCAATCATCAATTGATTTGACCCCCAATGCAACTCTACCCAATGGGCCAGTTTATCATCGCTCTATGTTAGAAAAGAAGGAGATCAATCATCATATCTAAGAACTGCTCCAGAAGGGACACATCCGACTCATCTCATCACCATGTGGAATCTCAATCATGATTTTGTAGAATAAATACGGGAATTGGTGACTCTGCATCAATTACCAGGCCCTAAATAAAATCACAGTCACGAATCGATACCCAAATCCCCAAATCGTCGATCTCCTTGACCAATGCAAATGGGAAAAATACTTTAGTAAAATTGATCTAAAGTCTGGCTACCATCAGGTCCCAATAGAGTAGACAGATGTATGGAAAAATTGCCTTCAACTCCAAAGAAGGTATTTTTGAATGGTTGGTCATGCCCTTTGGTTTAATGAATGCCCTAACAACTTTCATTAGGATGATGGATGATATCTTGCAGTATTTCACCAATTATTTTGTGGTGTTGTATTTGGATGGAATCCTCATCTAAATCAAGAATTCGGTGGAACACTTGCAACATATTCAGTAGGTTCTACACACTCTATGATATCACAAGCTATATGAAAATTTGGAAAAATGCTCCTTCAGCATGCACAGGGTCCAGTACCTAGGATACAATTTTTATGAGCATGGGGTGCATGTGGATCTAGCCAAGATCCAGGTCATTTGTGACTGGCCAACCCCAACCACACTCATTGCGCTTCAAAGATTTTTAAGCCTTACCAAATTCTATCGTAGGTTCATGTTGGGATTCTCACATATTACATGGGACCCAACCAAGTAACTAGGGGCATTGGTAAGGAAAAGTTTGTGGGGGGTCTGTCACAACAACAAGTGTTCGATGATTTGAAGTAGCGCTAGTGCTCATCCTAAGTGTGCTCATTACCCGACTTGAAACAACCCTTTGAGATCGAGATAGATTCTTCTGACTATGTTGTGGGCACAGTTCTTAGTCAACATGGACACCCTATGGCCTATCATAGTGAGACACTATCAAATGCGATCTGTAAGTACCGTACTTTTGAAAAATAAATGTACTGCATTGTGCAAGCCTACCGCCAGTGGAGGAATTACATTCTTGGGAAGGAGACAATCATCCACAACGATCATAATCCACTGTGGTTCATTTATACATAGAAAAAATTGTAGAATGAACACCATCAGAAGTGGTCCACATACTTGCAGTAGTTCCATCTCAACATCAAGTATAAGATAGAAAGCACCAAACCCATCACTAATTTCCTCATCCACGCTCTAGTTGCATCACTCAACATGGTACTAAACTCTTGCGACCACGAGACCTCTAGATGGCCCCAACTCTATGAGAGAGATCCTGAATTCGCCTCCACCTACCAAATTTTGGGCACAAATAAAATTGTCATTGATTTGCATCTTCGGGATGGGTTGTTGTGCCATCTGGGCCATCTCTTCATTCCATCAAGCGAGTGGGCAAAGCCTATTTGGGAATCCCATAATAGTCGGGTGGCAGGACACTTCAGTATAGAAAAGACAATGGAAATGTTGCAAAAACATTTCTACTTTTTGAAACTTCGTCAGGACGTCAACAAGTATATCAGGTCCTGCACTGCCTACGCCATTGCCAAACTGACCATTAAGAAACAAGACATGTACAACCCTATGCCTACTCCTGAAAGGCCCTGGGAATCCATCTTGATGGACTACATGTTCATCCTTCCATCAACCAAGCGGGGAAATGACATTGTTTTTTGGTGGTTGATTGTTTTTCCAAAAGATAAATTATGTCTACCTGCAAGAAGAACATCACAGCAGAGGGAACTACCAAGCTATTTTTTGAATGAGTGTGGGTACATTTTTGGATACCAGAAACCATCGTCTCATATTGGGACAATCGATTCCTCATCACATTCTGGTCGATCCTTTGGTCACTATTGGACACCAAGCTCACCAAATCCACTGCCTTCCACCCCTAGATAGATGGCCAAACCGAGGTCGTCAATTGGATGATCGTGCATATCCTGTGCATGTACAATTCCAAGAATCCATGCACATAGGATGTGAGTCTTCCTATGTTCAACACAACTACAACAGAGCCATACAGAACTTAATCAGCCACAATCCCTTTCAGGCGGGGTTGGGATTTCAACCATTGGGTCCCATCGATGTTGCACTACCCCTTGCGGCCACCCAGGAAGACTCATCGCATGCTCAAACTGAATTCGACAAAGCTACCCAGTTCATTGTGAATATCCAGCACATTCATCAACAAGTTCAAGATATTTTGCAGAAGTCCAATGCCAAGTACAAGGAGCTTCATGATTAACATCGGGTGTCACACAAGTTTTAGGTGGGAGATAAAGTTTGCTTTCAATTGTAGAAATAACGCCTTGTAGGGCCCTATCGAAATATTCATCCACTCTGCTATGGACATTATACCATCACAAAGATTGTGGGTGAGAATGATTTTGAGCTCAACATTCCCCCATTTCTTGGATTACAACTAGTTTTTAATGTTGACCTCCTTCATCCATACTTTCCACCACTATTAGACACCTCAGAGGTAGCAGAACAGTTGGCACCGACAAAGCTCAACCCTAACTACATAGAACATGCATCCATTGATCAGATTGTGGACACATAGGTCAAGGTCACTCACCAACAAGAATTTTCATCTTTATCATGTTTTCAAAGTAGGGCAGCTCCTACACCAAAGCAAGTGGCTCACCTGAGGTCAAATTCAACAAAACTTTCCTCATTTGATGGGGGAACTAAATGCAATTGAGACCATTGCTTCCTAAGGGGGGAGGATTGATCTAGGTGGATATTGGTGTCCACCCACCTATTCCAACTGGCTCACATAAATATTTCAACTTGGCATCTTCAGTTTTAATCTTGATAGTTTTTTATAGTTTTTCGGGTCCTAAACTTCCAGGGTCATTTTGAGGCCCTAAACAACGTTTTTTGGGCCCGCCAAAATCACATTGTAGATAGAGTTAAATTGTGATAGAATAATGTGTATTCCTTGGATAGACCTTTCCAACGAGTTATCATGCACCTAAAATTGAGATCGTGCAAAGGTTACAACATCGGGAAGTTGATGTACCAACTTACCCCAATAGGGCCCACATAGCTTTTCGTGTTTCATCTCCTAAGGTTAGGTTTTTTGATGTCTAGAGTTTTGGCATTCATGTTTGATATAAAAATACCTTTGGAGCCTCATTGTAATCATCTTCTTGCGAATGAGTGCAATCATCACATCTTTTCTTAGAGATAAGTTGTCACCATTCTAGTAAGCTTGTTTCAGTCTGCATTTTACATTTCAACATATTTCTTTATTGAAAAGAAGTCAAGTTTTACTATATCTCTATTATTGTTCATTGTATCTCTGTGTTCATAATATAGATCTATATTCATTTTTTTTACTCATAAAATCTGGATCAATGGTGAACAATCAAATTTACCATGCAAAAGAAAAACAAATTGAAATCTAATATCACTTTATAAGAGAAAAAATACACTCAAATGAAATTGACTTGTTGTATTGTCGCACAAATGATAATTTTGTTGATATTTTCATTAACCCTTTTCGAAAACCAAATTTGTAATTTACATAAATATGCGAGGTGATGTAGGGATTTTTCAGTTAAGGAAAGTGTTTAAAACAATTGAGAAATAAATATGTCTAGACCATATAAACACATTGCAATAGATAAAAGGATAAGAATATAAGGTTGATAGTCTTAAAGTTATTAGTTGGATAAATATAAAATTAAGTGTAAGCCCTTGATCATTAAAATCAATGGATATCATCCACTCATGAATGTAATAAATAGTTGTTATGTCATCATGAACTCATGAATGCAATAAATAGTTGTTATGTCTTGATGCAAGATATCAGATTATGGTTTAAGTATTTAAAAATGTATTTTAACACTCTTCCTTTTATTAGTCCCTCCAAAGCAGGACTATAGCAATGAGTTTGTTATTGATTTGACATTAATTTCATTGACTAAGTAGTTTGACTATAAATTTAAATAATTTTTCAAAGTACAACATTGTTATATTAAATTTTTTTATTTTTATTTTTAAATTAAACCATTTTTTAAAATTATGATTGGTGAAGAACTTCAACCCCTTATTGCAAACATTTAATTTGGTCTTTAATATTATTTGCACTGGATCTTGCAAGTAAGCTCCATTTATTAATGCGCTCACGAGTACTTTGCGCGTGTAAATCCACTCACCGCCAAAATCTCTGCACTCTGCTAAATTCAATGACACAGTGTACAATCCCCGCCCAATTCCTCGAATTCTTCGTCGAATTACACTAGAATGCTCTGGGGGTTCCGAAGTTGGAGTCCTAGTCGAACTCGAGACCATAGGTTGTCTGGCCGATGAGGACTTCATGAGTAGAGATCCAGTTCTGTAGATTCACATTCTTACTTAATTTTTCACTTCCCTTGCCTGCAGATAAATTTAAAGTTACAAGGTCAACTTACAAATTAAATTAGATGAAACATTGGTGAAATCTCTGCTAAAACAATATTAAAAAGTGACCCCGAAAAAAAACCAAGATTGAATGAATAAGGTCGTCCAATCAACAGCCACTGGGATCGATCTGAGATGTGCTGACAAGTTGCAATGACACTTTGCTCCCGAGGAAGTCTTTGAGATTGTATTTGACGCAATCATATAAATGGTTTTAAAGTAAAATAGCAATTTCGAAAGAAAACGAGATACTAAAATAGATGTAGGTTCATGTATCTTTTTGCGGGGTTAATGGTAATGAATTTTATCAATCTAATGGAGGTAAGAATATGCAAATTTTAATTTCATAAAATTAATAAATATTTTATTTCTCAATTGGAAAGAAACATTGTTCTAACCTTGGTTCGATTTAAAATGAGATTTTTTAATTATTTATATGCAAAAATTATTGTTAATCATTATGTTAATAATATTCTAAAAATATTAGGTTAGTTATTAATATGATTTTGTTTGCTATGTTAATGATATTCTAATTATTAAGTTAGTTATTAATATAATTGTGTTTAGTTAAAAATATATAAATTAGTTATTATTGTAATTGTGATTAGAATATAATTAAACCAAAAAATTGTTTACATATGAAAATGTATATATAATTTGATAGAGTATATTACTTTCAATTTTAGTTAAAAATAAATTATTTTATAAAAATGTTTAGACAAACACGCCCTAAAAGAATGCAATTGTTATGCATTTTGTATATTATTATTAGTCCTACAAAACTATAGCAATGAGTTTTCTATTGATTTGACATTAATTCCATTGATTAAACAGTTTGACTATAAATTTAAACAATTTTCTAAAGTATAACATTGTTATATTGAATTTTTATTTTTTTTAAATTAAACCATTTTTTAAAATTATGATTGGTGAAGAACTTAAACCCTTTATTGCAGAGGTGTGGGTGATATTTTAATTTGGTCTTTAATATTATTGGTAGTGGGGTTTGGTCTGCACGAGTAGGCTCTGTTTATTAATGTGCTCTCCAACCTCAGGTACTCTGCGTGTGTATTCCCATAGACTTTGCCGACCATTTTACCACACTAGTTGTGACGTGGCCAAACAACCAGGGTGTACATCCATGTTTTCCCATACAGGCACCTTGGGTTGTGCCAGGAAGAGATTACAGACTCTATTCGTGGCCACTAGCTGGGTAGTTGGCATTGAAATAGCTCTGGCGTTGGCATATAAAGCATGTCACTATCACCAACACTCACACACATTCTGTTACACTTTGCATCTTCTGGGATATCCAATAGATATATGTACTACATTAGATATAGGTACTGCATGTGTACGGAGATAGAGGATACGCGATCTTACCTGGACTATGCTTCCATGCAACTCTGGTTTTATTTTATTATAACTATCGAAGCACGTATATAGCAATGAGTTGGGGTTGACTGTGTATTAGTTTAGGCATTGAACAAAAGATTTACACCATATTTCAAATTTCAGCATTACGGAATGAAATTTTTTTATTTTTATACTATTTGAAAATCCATTTGTTTATTATATGATTGGTGGATTAATTGAAAGTATTATTGACGAGGGGTCGGCACTGTAATCTTTGTTTTCATAAAATGAGTGACTACAATGGCTTCTAACATTCGACAACTTTATGGTACGAAGTTGAACGTTGTAATTTATTTATGCCC
>WSFP011568038.1:0-10841 GCA_009831015.1 Picea engelmannii
AAAAGAAAACTACTCTAAATTAACTAATCTAAATGAAAAATAACAATTAAAACAAACTAATAAACAATCTAAACTATTATATATACAATTTACTATCTAATACTATAATAACTCTATGAAATTAAACATCTAACTACTAACAGTATTAAATCTTAATCACAAATGTACAATATTTATAAATGACAGATTTAAATGAAAACCTGCAAAACTCATTTGTAATCTGTCCTAAGACAACGAAACTATTGTTTTTTTATTTTTATAATTTTATGAAAAAGAAATAACTGAAAAACTATCTAAGCTAAGCAATTAAAATGAAAATTCTAACTAAGAATCTAAACTATATATATATCTAACTAAACTACTTAAATTATACTAATAAGCTAACTATTAAATGACAAATAGCAAACTGACTTGAAGTAACGCTTCAGGTTTGTCCTGTGTATGATGGTCGATTCAGCTGTTTGGTGGGAGGAAACCCGCACCAGATTCTCCACGAGCTTCTCGTAAATGGAAAGCTGCTATACTCTTTCAAATATTAATAACAGGACAAACAAGACATAAAAATTTACAGCAGTCTTATGATTTACAAATCATAACATTGAGATAAATCTGCGTGTAAGGATTTGTACAAAATAATTCAATCAACGAAGAAGAGAAATATGTAATTCATTAACTGAAACAAATTAATTGTTGTATTTTTTAAATAAGAGAGAGATCAGATATAGATTACACATTAATCAAATCACATCAACCTGCAATAGATTACGATAGCTAAAGTAGTTTATAATCGACTGCAAAATTATATGAATAAAACTTGAAACAAAAGTTTGATATATTGAAAGCGAAAGTTGTTACAAGACATCAACTTTCATCTCAGTCTGTATCATAAATCCATAGTCTGGTTCTCCCACAGTGAGGATCATGATTATTACAAAAATAACAAGTATTTAAAGACCTCCCACAGGGTAAAACATCCCTATGGGAATTATCAAAACAGTTTACACAAATCTGGGAAAATATCCCAAGTCTCTCTTTGTGACTCAAACTAACAACTTAAAATAAAAACTATATCACACAAATATCTCCTATATTTCCACAGCATGCACATTTGATCACTGCAATTCTTATGTACCTGAGAGAGGACAAAAATAGACAAGTTAAAAGGATATTTTGTTGATAAAATTGATAAAAATCTAATTTTAAAGACTAGCTACAGAATCGTGCGATTCTGTAGCTGGTCTAAATCAAACACAGAATCGTTTTAAAACCAATTCAAAACTCAAAGAATTAAATTCAAACTATTAAACAAATATCTAATTGCTATTTGAAAACCAAACGAATCATTCAAATCAAAAACTGTTATGCTAATTTGAGAGCAAACAAGATTATGATCAATCAAATGATTACAGAGATACATGTACTCTGTTTAATTTGTTATCACAATTTCGAGTAAACATAATCGTATTGGATAACTCGACAGCAATCATTCAATTGAAATAAACACCAATAGTTTATGTTTCTTTAGCCATCAACAAAATCATTTTCGAATCCAAACGAAATCAACAGGATCATATATTCAACAAACGACCCATGCTATTTACAAATCAAATCGAAACTTGTATGTAAATTGATACAAATGAAATCGTAATTGAATTAATCGGTTGATAACAGGATATATGGGATTTGTCAAATGTTTTTTATTTCCAATTGGGAGTAGACAAAATCGATTGACAGTCAACGAAATCATCACTTGAATCAATTTCAACATGAACTATTAGCCGAGTTTTTCATACGAATTCAACAGAGACAAAATATGTCGATTTGAGCTTAACAAAATTGTTTTTGAAAATCAAAACCAACAGAGCTTCATCCAATCTATTTTCGATATCAATCCAACTCATACAAGCAATCGTGATAACTCAAGACACGCAGCAATCAAATCAAAACAAGAACGAATCGAAACAGTTTGGATTTGACACAATCGTTACAAATCAACACAGCTCCACGATTTCAGCAAATAGATCTTTTGCACAGGTTGAATGTAACCAGAATCCAAACGAGAATATTAATTCAATACAAAATAGAGTCATTCCTGGTAAATCAAAGTCAACAGGGTTGTTTTGAGTTTATTAGATTACATCGTATTTATCAACCCAGTCACTAATAATTATGCATAACACATATAAAGGATCATACCAATTCAAGCCCACAAAATCGTTCTAAAATCGAACCATAAGAACTAAAACAGAGCTAATAGAATCCAACCGCAACAAAATTGTACCAAATCAAAACATAGCCATGCTCTGATTTTAGCACAAAAATCTCCTATACAGGTCTAGTGCAATCTAAACGAAAACAAACCCCATTGATCACATTAATTCAAACCAACAGAATTTTTCTAAAGTGAACCACACCAAGTCAAAACCAATCAATCGCTTTTACTAAGCTAGGCACGACAAAATCTCATAACCAAATCATAACTACATTTGATTTTAGCAGAAAGAATTTATTGTACAGGATCCACAACATAACCATTTTTTATAATCAAACTATGAAAGAATCATTTCTAATAATGAACAGAACTAATCGAAACCCAAAAACCAATTCATTATATTAATTCAGGTCACTCATAAAACAAAATTAAAATTGAAATTCATACCTGGACAATCAAAAAACAACTTGGTCATGATAATTTGGAATTGACGAAGGCTGTTGCAGCTTCGACATTCCTGAAAACAATCGAACCAGTGGGTTTTTTCTTCTTGTCATTAGCTTGAAGCCTGTCCCTTTCTTTTGATAGCACTGCGACTTGGTCTTCTAACGATTTGATCTTTGATTGCAGCAAGGGGACATCAGTGTAATAACACTCTAGCCACACATTGCATTGGATGCATGATGTTTGCTCGGGCTTCGAAATTGCAGGCGAGGGTTTGTTTAAATCACCGAGGGTTTCATTATGTAGCTTGATTCCTGGGTAGTTAGGATTGTTCTTTAGGCACGGGGGTAAATTAGAAACATATTCATAGGGTTGCTTGGAGCATAGGCCATGGGAATAGGCGTACTCTTCAGCCAGGAAACACTTGATATCGGAGTCCGAGTCCTCGCTCAGAACTATGGGCTTTTGGTCGACGTTTGGCTTAGGCTTATTCCGGGCAAGTCTCGATATCAATCGAGCATTCTTTTTACCCTTGTTGTTGACAGTAGGATTACCCTTGACTCTCTTACTCACAGGATTCTTGACAGCCTCAATCTTGTCTTTTGTGCATGGGTTGGTTAGGGTATCGGGTAAATTGATGTCAGGGCAAACCGAGGGTTCGGCAGGGGGTAGAAGGATATGGAATGGCATGGGTGGCCCGACCATAGTCTCACTGACCACAAACTTGTCGATTTGGACAGACTCTGAATCAACAAAGCCATTATGAGACAGAAAGGCATGCCAATTATCGCCATGAAGGTTTAAATGGTGGGTGACGATGATCTTAATTAAGTTGTGGTGAAACAGGATGCTATCAGCCTTCTCGCATTTGAACCTCTTAGACATCTTGTAGAGACTACACAAGAAGTAATGCGGCATGTTCAAAGGATAGCCCATGAAATTCATCAATAACCGGAGGTGATACAGAAAAACCAAGCCATACCGACTTTCACAGGTCACAAATTGTTTCACAATCACTAAAAGATCATGCCACCTGGGTTTAAGGGTGGAAATAGGCATACCTTTATCACAGGAGACAACCTTCCTTGATACGAATAGTAATGGCCACGACATCTCATCAACTTTGGAGTTTTTTCCAAGCTGTATGTCACCTACTTTATCCCTGCACCCGTCAAAGGTAAGGGCGAATTGTTGTGCAACAAAAAGATTGAAACACTCGAACCTTTGTATAAACACCAGCCAACCATTGTTTTCTAAATCATTACGGGCGTTATCAAATAACAACAGAGCTTGGTTACCATTCGTCTCTATGCGGACCACCGGTGCCATAGACAGGAGCACACAGTGATCAGGGTGAAGGGGCTAGGGTTTGAACATAGTATACGCAGGGGCAGAATGCTCACAGGCTTACCCGAAAACACCAGGGGTGACCCGGTATAGGGGGAAACATTTATGACAGAACATACGAAGGTGGTGGAGCTATTTCGGCCCATGCAGAATAGTCATTACTCACAGTACAACCGTCGTTGCGTATAACTACAAATAACTATGCATATGTGTTAAAAACTATGCCATTCAATCAACCAATGAAACCTATGGTAGGCGGATAAAACACTCGCGCTAGCAATAGTCATAGTTTCAAAACCAATGCAATAAATCGAAATCAGATGAAGGGTTTGATTATATAAACTATGTGTTGTATGAAACGATTTATACCAAGGGTCTTGCCACAACACAAATGTGTTTTTATGATACCAATGTGCCAAGTGAATCGATCAAAGAACATATAAATCCAATCACCAATGCATCACAAACTCAATCAAAAGAATATCACCACAGTCTTGTAAAACGAAGTCTCATTAACAAATAAGAGTGCCAAAAGAAAAATGATCTTGGAATCTTGTCAATTGTGTAACGATAAATAAATTGGAAAACGCGATGAGCATATAAACAAGAGCGATCATAACAATCCAGTG
The DNA here is from genome assembly GCA_009831015.1 of Picea engelmannii. Taxonomy (NCBI): domain Eukaryota; kingdom Viridiplantae; phylum Streptophyta; class Pinopsida; order Pinales; family Pinaceae; genus Picea; species Picea engelmannii. The sequence continues at coordinate 4,633 of WSFP011568038.1, forward strand.
ACGTTTTTAATATGACTTCGAAAACCAGCGTTTTCATGCTTGCAGTCGTGAAAATAAGAACAAAGGTAAGTGTGCAGATAGCACAAAATAATAGTGTCGTTTTATTCAAGGATTGCGATGAAAATCAAGGTTTGCAAAAATGTGAATTGGCTGCCAACACATCCAAGACTGGTGTAGGCATCTTATAAGGACAGTGGAAAAATGTGAATTGGCTGCCAACACATCCCCAAGTCCAATCAAGTCTTTGTTCGAAATCAATGAAGTTATCTGCCTAATCACCGAGATCCTCTTGTCTATTCCCCGATGATTCGTCGAAGACCTCTGGAAAGTGAAGTTGTATACTCATATTACACTCCTACCCAAGTTTTGAAGATATTGAAGTTGTTGCTCGAGCTCTAAAGGCCTCATCTCCAGTCATCATGCATCATTTGGCTTCTTGAAGATGGATACTATACATGTATATCTTTGATTTTGAGATGTAGATCTATTGTTTATTGCTCGCGGCTACACTTTATATACTTATATGACATGGATTTGTAGTGTATTTGATTGGTAGCCATGATTTATTTCATCCCGAGCATAGGTATGCCCGCCTTGGTGAGACAATTATTATTTTTGCAGATGGCACCTCCCAAACCCTGGTCCTAGGCTCACTCGCTTCATGTGTTGGTGAATATTTGTAATGTATTTAGACCATAAGATGATCTTCTGACCTCACACATTAGGGGGCATTTGTTATAACCCTAAATTAAACCATACATGTTGTTGGCACAGGGGCAGACCCAAGGTTCAACGCTACAACAACATACCAACAAAACCCTAACTACCAGCCCTTTCGACAACACCTGCGAAGCAGATGAAGTCTCACCCGAGGTAGAGGCAGGGGTGGTTGCATGACTCAAGTGTATGCAACCTAATATGGGACACATATATGTGATTATATCACTTACAGGGAACTTAACATCGATCATCCGTCAATATTCGACCTATTGTAGTGCTACTGCCTCTTGCTCAGTGAACTCCTAGATGAGTGTGTCATTGACTGGTCCTTCTAGGCATTGTTTTGTTGCACTCACAACGTATTCAAGTTCTACTCCTCAGCTTTCAACTTCGGTGAACAGTTGGCATGCCTTCTCTTACACTGGTTGAAGTCATTGAGAGACTTCCATCACTTTGTTTTGGATCGTGTGGATCTGTTGTTGGGCCATGCGTTGCTCTGGAAACCTCTTCATCCTTTTGACTGGTGACAAGGCCTTTAGCTGCGCATGTAACACATCTGCCTGTTTCTTTGCTTCTTGGAGCTATGACTCCAATGTTTGTAACTCTGGATTCTCCACGAGGTTTTCATAAGTCTGAGTGCTCCTAGATCTCAGCTGCTTGCACTCCAACGAAAGAGATTTCATTATGCCAACTATGTTGTGAGCAGTTTCCTCTCTTAGGTATCTGATTTCTTAAGGAGTCTCGAGCATAGTATGAAGTTCCAAGTTTTTGATGTTCTACTGAAGTTGTTGGATCACTTCTGCAAGTTGTTCCACCTGCTGTGGAATTCGTTCTTCAGCTCTCACTTCTATGAAGGTCATAGAGATAAGTGCTATGTTGACCTGTTCCTTTACTTCTAACTTCTCTGCAATCAAATGCTCCTTTCTCTACTGTAGCTATGCTTTCTCTTTGTCCCACTGTGATTGAAGAGCAAGTTTTTCTCGTTCGACAGAACTGTGTTGCTCGACAAGTAATCCCTGTAACTGTGTCAAAGCTTGGGTGGATTGTGCTATGTCTTCTTGAGCTCGTCGAACGCGAGCTTCAACCATATCAACAATTAGGTGGAGTTGAGTTGGATCATCTCCCAGTTCTACTGTTCCTGTTGTCAGAGGCATAGTGGAGACTGTGCGGCTAGACTGGAGTGCCTGCTGCACTCCTTGGAGTTTAATCTCGATATTATTATACATATGCTCCTGCTTCACCTCCTGCTTCTCTAATACCTCCTGTAAAGCATCATTCATAGCTGCAATGATGAAATTAAAATCATCCAATGTGAGGGTAGTCTGCATCTTGGTTACAAGGGTTCTAGGTTTCTTTCGGGAGGAAGATTTCAGAGGTGAAACCTTCCTTTTCTTCGATGAGTCCTCTTCATCCCTAGGTGGTGGTACTTTGCCTTTATGTTCTTCAATTTATGCACCTTCGATCTCTTTGCCATCACCCCCTTCATCTGGTTAAATGGATGCAGTCCTCACAGATGTGTTGTCTATATCCTAAACTTCTACAAGATTCTTCATCTTACTAGGTTTGGGTGTATCCTGCACAACTTCTGGGCTGTCTACATTGGACAACTTTGCAGGGTTGGCTGGAATAAGGAAGTTCACCGACCATTCCTTAGTGATTCCTCTAAGTCTTCCTCTGTAAGTTTGTAATAGGACTGTAACTAATGCTTATGTCCATCTGCGTGCATTGTTATATAAATAAAGTGGTGGTCCACGATGAACTTCATTAAGGGTCGAAACCTATGGAGAGTATTCGGGGTCATCTGAGGCTCAAACTGGATGTCTTGCTTCAATTTCCACTGCTTGGAATAAAGCATTGGACTGCCACTGCTTGTTCATGTCACTGGCGTACCATAGCATACAGAACTTCGTGGCCAGTGGTTCGAAGGGTTCGATATCCGGGAAAGTTGCGCCTTCTAGTAGCTCCAAGGCGATGAAAGAGATCAGTATGAGAAGACAGCTAAAGTGGAATTCATACCCTTGGTCTTGCGCTTCTCTGCAATTAAGCTCTATTTAGTTTACAAGGTACTGCACCCAGTTGATCTGAAGTCCTTCTGCACACTTTTCAAGGTCAACTACGAATCCTGTCACTTGGGTTGGTCTATTCTTGCGAACTAGCTTGCCTGCGATCAGCTGACAGGAAAGGTGCACTACGTTGTTCTGGATAGAGGCTACCTTTTAACCTCACATGCCCTTCTTGACATCGCCATAAGTCTCTTTGATTCTTTGCGCTAATTCTTGGTCTGAGGTATTTACAGGATAAAAATCCTGTGGGTCAAGGCCATGCGTGCTCAGCCTTGTGATCCGATTGATCAAGGTCAGATCCACAGTGATGAGACGGTTCAACCATAAGTAACCTCTATGGTAGCAGGATAACAACAATTTCATGCATGCGTTTACTTCCTGGTGTCGGCCGAAGTGTGGGATCTTCATCACATTAAGCAGTGTGGACTGCGTGAGGTTCTAGGTCCAAGGCTGCAGGATAATCTTTGAATTATTACCTTTGGTCCTGGTCAAGTACTTATGTGGGGAAAGCATGTTGTAAGCTTTTTGGTCTCCAAGATTGAAGTCACTAAACTTCAAGGCTACGAGCTTATCCTGGTCGGCTCGGATTGCTCGTATCCCTTTCGGGAGGAACATTGTGACCAAAGCATATTCAAAATCTCTGGGCACACTGTCTCAGTTGATGGCGCCACTTAGAGGGGGTAGGTAGGTAGGTAGAATGCTCGGAATCAACTTGGCATTTGCGATATCATCTCTATGCTTCATTCTCGTCTCTGTCATGATTTTGGAAGTTCCTACTCTGGGAGTAGTGGATGGAGAAGCTTGGACTCTTTCTGTTGATGATGCTTCCACACCTGCAGACATCCTTCTTTCCGACGTGATTTTCTCAGTCCTGAGATCAGTGAGTACTTCCTTCGCAAATTCTTCAAGTGCACTAAGATATTTGGACATACGCGCTTGGGGTTAATATCGGGGTCACAATGATCTTAGACACTGCACAGGAATGAACAACAAGGGCACGATGATCACTGTATACACTTGCTAGTCTGCGGGCTTCAAATTCTCAGTTGGCAAAAGTGTTCTTTGTGCATGGCACGATGAGATAAATAGGAAATCCTGGTAACGGTTTTCTTTGCAATGGTTATGAGCCTCATTAATTCTTGTTCTGTCCATTATGTCACAGTCCAATAGTCTGGTGGTGAGCCATCAATGCTTTTCAATCCGTTCGGAGCGGTATTCAAACAGATATATCGGCCTCTAATGGCTATATTGCTTCTCCATGGTGAAGTGCCCTATGTCGTTGTTTTGATATCTCGACGAAGCTCCAATTCTGCAAAGTTTCTTTCTGCGAGGTACCCTCTAGAACTTGCTATAACTTTTCAATATTAGCCTTCTTCTTAGTTAACTTCCTAGCCTTTTTCCCCGTGAGCTTCGTCTCGGTGGTTCTTTTCCCATTATGATTCTTATTTTCCTTGGGCATAGGCATTTCGCGTTGTTGAGGTTCTCTCTTAGGACTCAGGGGTAATACCTCTTCTATATCTGAGATAGATACTTCAATATTCTGTGAGCCCTCTAATGCTCTTGCAACTTTGACATCTGGGCTTCTAGTGTCAAATAGCTTCTATTTATTCTGCCATTCTTCAATCAATTGTGCAATCCTTCTGGTCATGAAATATTTTAACTCTTGTCTCTGTTGTTCTAAAATATCTTCTTCTTGCTTCTTTCTGGCTTGATCTCTTTCAATCTAAGGTTTTCCAAGTAACATAGTAAAGGGGGAGTTGTCCTCAATAAATTTAATAATCTCAAAGTCTTTCTTTGTCGAGGTTCCATTGACTGTCATAGGTATATGAGCGATCTTTCCAGATAAAATCATCAATTTTCCTCTGAATACTCCTATTCCTCCTAATGAAGGGATCATAGCAGGATTCCCTATAGCTTCCCAAGTTCTTTCTGGAATAATGTTTACTTATGTCTCTTCATCAAGGACATAGTTAATGTCAAAGTCTCCTATTCTTGCTTAAATGAATTCTTTTTCTTTAAAGACCTCTGATAATATAATATGTCGGTGATCATTCAAGGTGTCTTTCATCTGTAGTAATATCTTCTCTGATTCCTTATGGGTTTCTACTATTTATGGATTTGCCTTAGGGTTTTCTTCATTCATATTCATTCTTTCAATCTTAGCAATCATTCTGGGTTAATCCAACACTTCATGGTCCAAATCTTTGAAACATAGGCAAATAGATCTTCCACCAGGGCATTCCTTAGCTAGATGGCCTAGTTTTCTGCAACTGTAACAGAGGTCTAACCCTCTCCTTCTTTTAAATGATCCCCATCCCCTACTGTACTGTGCACTAGGATCACGGTAGCTAGTCTGCAAAAAATTCTTTCTAGGATCCTGCATCCATTTGTTAGTCCAAGCATTCTTTCTATGCATAGGTATAACATATCTATCATTGTGCTTATCAGATCTATTCATATTAAACTTTCTATCATCTATTAATGCCCTAGTTTTTAAGCTAGGACAATATCTATCAAACATACCTAGATCCATGCTCTAGAAACAAAAATTTCCACTTATCTTGCTTCTACAGAGCACAAAGCTTCCAGATCTAATTTTTTTTAATTATTCTTACATTTATTAGAGCACATTGCTTACAGATATTACCTCTTTTCTGCAGATCTAACCTTCTTTTCTTTATAAACTTCCACTTTTACCTTTCTTAGAGCACAAAGCATTCAGATCTTGCTTCCTTTCTTCAGATCTGGCCTTCTTTATTTAGCACAAAGCTTTTCAAATCAAGTGGAATACTGCACACTAGGGCACAGTTCCACGCACAGAGCTTCCATAGTTTCAGAATGAATCTTTTCACAAAGATTCTTCTTCTTTAGTTCCCAGCAATCACAGTTTCAGGTCCCGGAAACAAAACCATTTTTTGGCATAGGGGCAGACCCAAGGTTCAACGCTACAACAATGCACCAACAAAACCCTAACTACCGGCCCTTTCAGCAACACCTACAAAGCAGATGAAGTCTCACCTAAGGTAGAGGCAGGGGTGGTTGCAAGACTCAAGTGTCTGCAACCTAAGTTGGGACATAGATCTATGATTATATCACTTATAGAGAACTTAGCATCGATCATTTATCAATATTCAACCATTATTATACTTTGCAAATAGAACAGAGTGCCGCAGCATTCATTTAGATCTAAGGGATTTCAGTGATTAACAACAGTAAAACAGATCAGATCCAGTAGATCAGCACTAAGCACCTTCATACATATCAGATCTACACTCACATACATCTAAGAAGCACAAAGCATAAATAGATCTATCTAAATATATCAAAGCACTTAGCAAAAGTAGAGATAATCACATTGAGTCAAAGCACAAAGCATAACACACAAATTTACATGGTTCACCCCCACCCTGGGGCTACGTCCACCAA
>WSFP011568039.1:0-10841 GCA_009831015.1 Picea engelmannii
ATTTTAAAAATGAATATCCTTTAAAAATGTCCATATATTGTTATTTTATTCCAATTACGTTGGAATGTCAAGTAATTTTTCAAAGCATGGTGGTGAGTGGTAGTCTATTATTTGACAAGATTAAAACCGATCTCCTGTTCAACGGCTGAAAGCTCTGCCACCTTAGCATGTCAACCACACATATATTGAGAAAATGTCTGTAATTCTCTCCTCTCCAAATGACTCTCTTTGCAGTCCTCGAACAACTAAATCTCTTTTATCCAGCATGTTTAGCATCAAAATCAATTTGTGAGCAGTAAATACTGAAAACTCTCAAGTCTGCAAATCTATTAGTCTAAATATTATAAAAATGGCAAAGAAACAGGAGTGTTTATAACTTGATAGATAGATACATAGATCTTATTAAAAACGTCCACAAGAACAAGGACGGAAGAGTTACAATTTGAAGTCGCCCGCCTTTCAAAATCCAAAAGAATATATATCCATGAGGAACAGGAATGTAAAATCAAAAAATAGATGATAGCCGGTGTTACAAAAGAGGAATACCCCATATATAGGGTTTAAATAAGGTTCAGCGAACTACTTAGCTGAGTGACCCCCTTGAGGAGAATCAACTTGAGTACTCACAAATTGATTCCACTCTCCAAGCCAATGAGCCAAGTCAAAATCGGTCAAAATAAGTTTTCTTCAATAAGTTTACCACTTTTTGCCAAGTTTTTGCTCCCTGGATGTCCTCTGACTCTTTTGTGGGCCAAGTTATTGCAGCGAGTTTTTCAAAGCCACCGAGTTAACTCCATTTTGGGTTTTCCCAATCCAAGTCATGTGGCTTTGCATGGCATTAATGTATATTTTGAACAGAAAAAACATTTTATCATCTTGTATCATTTTCCACTTTGAATAGCTGTGCTTTGTCAATTTATGGTTTCTCAGTATTCCCTTTTCTTTTCCCGCATATAGCATTACCAATTAAATTTGTAAACGATGGCATCATCCGATTTTGTACATTTAAACCTATCACCCTTTTGATGCAAGGATGACCCTGTTGCAGTAGCTTAGCTGAAGGAAACTGCTTGTGATTACTGGTTCACCCTTCAAGGACCATATCACTGTTCTAAGCAACTGTAATGCTTCTGGAATCGGAAGCACATTCAAAGAGCTTTATCAATTTGTGGTTTCTCGATATTTCCTTTTCTTTTCCCGCATATAGCACTTACATTACAGGAAGCTTTCAAATGTACTTAAACATTTTACAAATTTCCACCTAAAATTTTAAATGATGGCATCATTCAAGTTTGTACATTTAAACATATCAGCTGTACAAAGTAGGGAATTCATCAACTGATGAAGTAAAACCATCACATCATTGCCAAAGGGGTTGCCGTTGGGCAATAAACATTACGGCATGTCAGACCACCCACCAAAGTTCAATTCCCAGTAAGAATGTTTCACTCTTTTGACGAAAGAGTGTCCCTGTTGCTTAGCCAAAGGAAAGCTGCTTACGAATACTCGTTCGCCCTTCGAGAAGCGTCTCAATATTCAGAACAACTGGAATGCTTCTGAAGTTGGAAGCACCTCCAAGAAAAACAAGCCAAAAAAAAACGTCGCAGATGTGATACACTGAACCCCCTACACGATTCTAAATTAAAACCTAGATTTGAGAGAAAAATAAATAAAGATCAAAACTAACCAGTAGACCAGATATCGAGGTGATCATGTAAAAAGGGCGGTAGGAGAATATATATATATATATAGTCGGGGTTGTGGGTAGCTTGTGAAATGGAGTTGAAGAAGGAACATTAAATGGGTGCTACAGCAATATAACTTACTTGTTTAAAAATGGCGTCGGAGCTGAGAGGACTCTCCCTGGGTTTTGTGTGTGCAGGGAATGAAGGACGAAGTGCGTTCTTGCTTTTACTGCTGGCAATCGCGGGCTGTGGATCTCTGCTACTATTTCCGGTGATATCATATGTGCTGGTATCTTTGTCATTGTTTGTACTGTGGCCGTGGCTGTCCTCTGTTGTAATCGAGCTGGTGCTCTCTGAACGCGGAAGATGGTTGCAACTATTCTTATCATCATTATTATTAGGCGATCTCTGTCTCTGGCGGAGACCGTCTTGCCTGCTGTCCATTTCTGAGGTCGATTGAGGCATCACAGAAATACGCTGGGAAATGTTAAGGTGTTTGAAATTATTTTAAGGGACAAGTAGATTTTTGCACTCGAATCCCGCGTCTGCACCATGCAATCTTCATGCATATGCATGTCATGTGGAGAGGAAGCGAATTCCTGTATGCTTGAATGATCGGATCCAATTCTCCCCAATACAAAATCTCAACCGCTACTTCCCTCCATCAATGGATGCTACTTCCCTCCATCAATGGATCTTCTGTTTATATATATGGGCCATCGATTTGCCGACATTAAAATAGTCCGCATAAAAAGATCTTCAACACGTGTTTCCAAACTTTTTCTAGGCCTAAATGCTTTTTCTCAAATGGATAAGTTATCGTGGGCGCAGCCCCCTCTTTAAAAGAAAGTATTTTTAATAAACAGGGAATATTCTCAAAATTAAGGACGGGAAGAAGAGTGATGTTAAAGGAAATTATTATTTTTTTGCACGGCGCATAGAGACAAATTAATGGCCTTTCCCGTGGGGATATTAACGGTCTTACCAAGACCCTTCGGCAAAATTTTGAATGGGGTGCTATGTATGTCAATACAAAATTTATAAGGAGCAAGAATGTGAACCTCTCATTAAAACATGATGAAGAGCACACTTGGGTCAGTTAATTTCTTTACCTTGTCCATTAGCGTACTTACCTTTCGTGGGTTTCCTTTGCATTGAAGGGAGGAAATCCTTAGAAGTTTAGAAATATATTTGAAATTATGTTTTTTTTGGGTATTTGTAAAATCTTAACTTGGTTTAAGGTTTATTGAATAATATAATTATAGGATGGGAGGATTTTTAATTTATAAATTAAAATATGAAAATATAGTTTTTAGTTCCAAAGTTTATGGATGCATGTTTAAAGGTTAATGTTTTTTATTAGGGGAAAGGCAACAAGTTTAGAGGCTAAAATCATGTCAAGATGAACCCCAAGGCAACTCTAAAAATAGATGCAATTTGGTCAAAGCATGGAATGTCATTGAAGGATGTAACTTCTCCATATGAGGTAAGTAATGTAGACATGGATTCGATCATGCCAAAAGAGTCCACCCCTCATATGTAGGTTATTAAGACTCACAACCCTTTGCGGCGATGAAGAGGCCACCAATCAAGCAACTCTGATCTGAAAAGGGAAATAGTCCCTTCAACCAAATTAGAGGAAGCTAGACAAATGATTTAACTGGAGCCTCCACCCTACCTCGCACCATTTAATTAAGCAGAAACATGTTGGAAAGAAAAAAGGGAAAAGGGGTTAGCATGTGAATGTTCAAGATGCCCATTTAGGAGAAGAAACAACATAAAGCATGTCTATAGAAGGTGTAGAGAAGTTAGGATGGAGCGTGGTCTTGATTAATCATAATTGTAATTAGTTATTTGAACTCGACACAAGGAGTTAAAAATTGAGTATCGGACTCTAACTCTGAGTCTTTAGGAGTCAAAGATTGAAAATCAAAGTCCAGAAAGGATAATTGTGCATGTAGATTATTTTTTCAATAATATAATTCATTGATGTTTTATTTAGCTAAAAGCAAAGTTTCTTAAAGGAAAATATTTCTTATGGTAAATGTGTTGCATGGTCTTTTGGCCCTTGGACATGGGCCATGGGTGTCCATGTGTCAGTGTGTCCATAATTGTCCACATGTGTAATATGTGTGTATTTATGACAATTCGTTCATTGTTATGGGATTGTATTAATGATCTGTAAATCACCTTAGATATTATAATAGATGAATCGTCTAAACAAATCTTAACTTAAAACAACTATAGGAGCCTATGCAACGTTGTTGGACTATCTTTTTGAATTTTTAAACTTTAGCATAAATATAAACACACAATCTAGATTCTTTAACTATTATGACATACGAAATAGACTACAATAGTAAGGGTGCGCAATGGGACATAAAATATTTACCCTAGAAACCCATACAAGAAAACAAACATTCAATGAAGGATTGTGCCTTGTGTCTTCTTACATTATGGAGATTATAATATAGGTTACAATGTTTTCCAAGCTTATTATGAAGCTATGAGACATTGTGGTCTTCTAGAATCCTATACAATATGTGTTTATCTCTCTACTTTGTTAGCATCTCCTCCACACTCCTCGTACTATGGAACAACTGCATAGAGTGAAAAAATGAACCCTTTTCCCTCCTACTAGGCTTTGATAGTTGTAATTAGGGTTGGGCTTTTGAAACCCACTTAGGACTTTCATGATGTTTCTAGAAGTTTCTAATGGATTCATACGCATTACTAACTCCTCGTATTCAAATTATGGTGCACTAACATGGTCGCCACTTGGACATGTAGGGAATACTTACATTGTTACATTGTCAAGGATCTAACATTCTCATATGAACTTTGTTTTGGGCACATGATAGCTTGTTTAAAAGATCTCGATGAGAATAACAATTTTTTTCAAGTCTTAAGAAATCCTTCAATAACCTTAAGTTGTCACAAGGCCAAAAAACAATGTCTAGGGCCTCAAAAACGTGTTGGAAATTGATGTCCTGAAAGCTAACAAAATCAAGACCATCTCTAATATGCCTAGATCCCGATCTCCAATACATAGCATCAATAAATTCGAATGGTACATGTGTAGATCCATTTTGGCAGGTTTTGGTCTCTAGAAGCTTTAGTTTTGTAGGAGATGAGGGGAAAATCCCCAACTTTCTTGTTGGAGTACCATTTGGCCCTGGGTGGTAGTTGAGCCTTCAACCTCACCTACCAAATTTCTTGTTGACCCCTTTTGGTCATTATGATATTCTTTTGCAGAATTGTATCCTTTGATTCTATGTGTGCATTTGGCGTCAAATCTATGTTCATGTGGTGCATGGTTGTTTATGGTTGTGTTACATGTTGTGATTATATCACATAATTGTGTTAAGTTAAAGCTAAAGTGTAGCACTAAGCCATAAAAAAAATTAAAGAGCATTCCATTAGAGAGTTATTGTCTAACATTTTGGGGGCATTGGGATTAAACGTCTTATTGAGGCCTCTTTGCAACCATAGAGATATCAACTAATAAGAATTAAGGGTGAGTCATCCAAATGTTCAAACTTTGAGATAGTTTGTTTGGACTAATCGAAAACAAGTCCCAAGGGGCGTGCCTAAAGATAAACAAGCATGTCATTTGTTGTATATATGAAGGATAAATAGATTGGGAGGATGTGTCCCATCTTTTGGCATAAAGTGGATAAGACACTAGATCTCTAGAAAAATAGAAGACAATGGGTGAGAAACCCAATTGTGAATCAGTTCAAGATCGGAATAAAGATAATACCCATAGTTAAGATGTACAAGTATGGTATTCCATTGTTCTATTTTTTTTACTATAGTCTATATGGACAAATATAATATGGACTAGTGGACTATTATGGATTGATGGAGTAATATGAATTGTTATGGACTAATGGATTCACGTGGTCTTATGGATTATGAATGAATGGTCTTGTGGATGGTTGGTTTTGTTTAAGTGTTGGTAGATGTGGCAATCTATGGGGGTCAGATGAAAACAAAAGTATCCATCCAAGTCAAGGCTTGCTTCGTAATAGGGATTGATACAATGGACAAGTCTACATAGTAAGTCCTATATAGGTCAGATATTCACTTGAAGTAATATGGTTAGATCTTAGGCCAATGTTGAATATGACATAGAGGACTAGAGTATGATAGGGAGTGCCCACTTAGAGTGAAATGGTTAGATATTTAATCTAAAACTAGAGATGGCAAAGAGGACTCAAGTATGAGAGGTAGTGTCCACTAAAATGAAATGGTTGGTATTCAGAGTGAATGCTTGAAATGATATTGAGAACTCAAGTCGATAATGACCTACATGGACATACAAGAGAAATAGATAATGATAAGAAATATAGAACAAATGAACATATATGAGACATGTTGGGTATAGGAAAAGGGCTAATGTCTACCTCAAGCAACCTAGAAGGAACCAAGGACAATAATGAGGACCCACATAAATGGAGAAAGCCAGATGGACACGAGGATGATGTGGCTCAAAGGAAGAAGATGAATACAAATGTTTAACAATAAAGGGGATTAAAGGATATACTAGCATACATGTATCCTTCCTTTGTTGATGATTACCTACCTAGTTGGAGCTAGGTTATAATAAAATTAAAGACTCGGACTCAATACACAGGGAACCTACTTTAGGACATAGGTCTTAGGCTTGTCCATTGTCTCTTGGAAGGTAGTCACAAGGATATACTGGCATATGTAAGAGGAGATAAAGGACATAGATCATGATATTTATTTTATAAGGAGTGAATTAGTTAAGATATGAGACATTGGATAGTGCAGTGTGTCAAATTCTCTTATCCAACCAAGTCTCCCAGTGTTCAAGGAAATAGAAGTGAGATTGATGGAAATGCCTCCCACATTAATGCTTACAAACTACTTTGATGTTAAGGCTAAGTAAGCCACAAAAGATTTGAAAAACACATTGATCGATTGGTTAGGTGTCCTTTATGAGACAGTTGCGCATGTAGATAGGATGGACAATCATATAAGAGATATGAGAATGCATGTGCCAGTGCACCGATAACAAAAGTTAATGTTCATATTATAGGATTTTAAATTCATCTCGACTTATTATGTCCCATAAAATCATCTAGAGGACATATGTGTGTAGAAGAAACAAAGATATCATGTCAAAATAAATGAATTAACAAATATTGAGGACGTCTCAATTGCACGAAGAGAGACCATGCAAGTCATACTCAACTTAATTAAAACTTGGTCAATTTTAGGTGCCCTTGTATGGGAGGAAGACAAGACCAATTATAATTGATCCAAGCTAAAAAGTTGAGGGGAGATTGTTGAAGGCGTTTACAGTGTTCAATGGGGTAGTAGATCAAAGTACTCTCATATAACTAAATTGGGTACTCGATTCATTCAATAGATAACAAAAGAGTTGGCCATAGTCAAACAAGCACAAACCACGATGGGCATAGTGTGGCAACGATTCTAGGTGTGTCAAGATGACTTTGATTTTAGGAATCATATGCTTTCAGAAGAAGAGAATAGATCCAAGTAAGTCATCATATGCCTTGCGACATAAGGAATCATATGCCTTATGTCTAAAGTAAGTCATGAACTTTTAGAGTTTCTTAGTGGAACCTAAGAAAGGATAATAAAAAGTATCCATGGTTGAAAGAATCGCCTTTAGTATGTGTTACACATCAAAATGTCAGACTTGAGTTTCGTACCCTAAGTGTCGCAAGTGTCGCAAAGTGATGTATGCACCTTGTTAAGTGTTGCATGCACTGTCACAAGTATCATATGCACCTTACCTAGTGTCACATTCACTTTGTTCAGTGTTGCAACCCCTTGACACCATGAAATACATTTTCCATGACCCCTAAGTCATATTGGAGGAAGAAACCCATCATTTCAAGGTCAAAACACACCTTTTTCTTTGAAAAATCGACCATTTTTGGGCATTTTATGAAGGGTGGCGCCCCCTTGCCCATGTATGGGGAGCACTAGCGCTCCCCTTGCCATGTTAAGGGAGCACCACTTTTGGCAATTGGCGCCCTGTCTCTAACTAAGGGGGGGTGCCACTTTTGGTTAGAGGGAATCATGGGATCCTCCTCCTTTTCCTAAGGGTCGACTCTCTTGGGATGAGGATGGTTGTACTTGACTCCTATGTTATGGCTTCATATTAGGATCCAAAACCCAACTTAAGGAGCCATATCCTAAACCATTTCCTTCATTTTCTCATGGTGTTTGTTTCTTTCAAGCCTATATATTGAAGGTATTTCCAAGGTGAAGAGGGGAACAATATAGGTATCAAACCTTTGATTCTGGAGCAAGCATCAACATTTTGATGTCAAGATTCATGCAAGGGTTGGACAAGGAGAGCTCTGCAAAACTACATTAGCTTAAGTGTAAGGATTTGGAAAAAGTGTTGAGAATAACTTTCCAAAGCCATAAACAAACACAGAATCTTGCGATAGGGAGAGAAAATCCAATTTTCGTATAAGCATAGTAGGTTCCCCCCTCTCACACAGGGGTTAAACACAAGGTCCCATGAGGGAGAGCAGTGGAGATTACCCCTCTGAAGCTTAACCAAACGTAGTGGAAAGATCGTATACCTAGGGTTGTTCTTGAAGTGTCACTTGTTTCATTAGGTCTTGGTGTTTCGTGAATCTTGAATCCGTTCGATGTCCTCTGGAGTTTATTGGTCCTCTTGTCCTCAATCCTCTAGAAGAATTTTGGACTTGATATCCTGCCCATACGTTTGATTATGAATGTTGATTGTACCTTCCCGAAGGATGACTGGGAGTTGGTAGCCTTAGTGGCCTTTATCTTTAAATTTCATACACAAGCTGACGACGAAGGGGAGTCTTTGGTGTACCTCGGTTAAACGTTGGTCAAACTCACTCGGGCTCCTTGGAGGGTAACTCACGGATAGACCATGATGGAACTTGCACCAAGATGTAAGTATGTTAAGCAGGTCACCAACATAATTGATCCACTCACTCTATCTCAACCCCTTTTTCATATTGATATTGCAATGTTGGATTTCATCACCAACTAGCGCGTTCAATGTAAAAAGGTTTGTTTGTTTGGTTTGCTTCCTATATTTTTTAGCGTGTGTTGTTTATTTTCCCTAGAAAATCCATTAGGGTTGAGTCTGTGTCTATGACGTCAGGTACTGAGACTACCAATGTGTTAGAAAAACAGGACCGCGGAGCAATAAAATAAAACAAATGCAGAAACAAAACACAGAAGACACACAATACAAGAGAGACACATATTTACGTGGTTCACCCAGTGTGGGCTACGTCCACCAGAGAAATTGACAGGTCCTTGCTTTATTATTATCCAGCAAATGAAGGGATACAACCTACAACAAAACCCGTTGTAACTTCCTCTTCTTTCTCTCACAGTCTCCTCTCTCAGAATACAATATTCACCATCAACCATAGCCGCGATACATTTCCCTCATAAAAGAGGGTTTCCTTCTAGGGAAAAAAACCCTAACATAATATCTACCGTTAGATCTGCAACCTTATAATGAACGGTCATGATTTACAATGAAATTACAATGTACTTTTACAAGGCAATTTTTGCTCGGGGGCTTCGCCCCCGAACCCCCGCTTGCCCCCAGCCAGGGGGATAGCCCCCACGGACTCCGCAGAGGGGGTACCCCCCCTCTGTACTCCCCCACGTGGAAGGGTGTAAATACTTCATGCGGTATAAACACTGCTGAAAGTAAAAGACCTCTAAATCAGGAAGATAATCAGGCTCCACAACCAACAATCTCCCACTTGGAGACTGATCTCAACAACTTCACCGTTGTTGTATATGCTGAACTCTGAACCTTCTTGGGCCTGGCAAATTTCTCATCTTCATCTTCATTCTTGAAGACCAACTGAAATTGAGCAAGAACTCAGTTTCTCCCTAGTTACTCCCTTTGTTAACATGTCTGCAAGATTTTGTCTAGTGTGTATCTTTTCCAGCTTCAATTGTCCATCTTCCAAGGCGGATCGTATGAAGTGTTACCTTAATTGTATATGCTTAGTCTTCAAATGGAAGGCTGAGTTCTTTGCAAGGTGAATGGCACTCTGACTGTCACAGTACAACCAGTTGTTCTCTTGCTTCTTTCCCAATTCCTCCATAAACCTTTGTAACCAAATCATCTATTTACTAGCCTCTGTAGCAGCAACAAACTCTGCCTCTGTTGTTGAAAGTGCAACAACCTTTTACAGTTTCGAAATCCAACTTACTGTTGTTCCACCTATAGTAAAAACATACCCTGTGGTGCTCCTCCTACTATCTTTATCACCTGCCATATCTGAATCAACATATCCATGTAGAAAAGTGTTTGAACCTCCAAAACATAATGCATGTGTAGTAGTACCTCTCAAATACCTGAGAATATACTTTACTGCTTCCCAATGTTCTTTACATGGATTGTTCATATACCTGCTCACAACTCCCACTACATGTGCAATATCTAGTCTTGTTCAAACCATTGCATACATCAAGCTGCCAACTGTTGATGAATATGGAACCCTGGACATGTATTTTATCTCCTCCTGTGTCTTGGGACACATTTCCTTAGTTAATTTGAAATGGCTGACCAAAGGTGTACTAACTAGTTTTTCATTCTGCATTCTAAACCTCTCCAACACCTTCTCTGTGTACTCACCCTGAGACAATGTCAGTTTGCAATTTTTCATGTCTCTTGTTATTCTCATACCAAGGATTTTCTTTGCAGCACCCAAATCCTTCATCGCAAATGAATAGGCTAATTTCTTCTTGAGCACATTTATATCCTGCATATTAGACCCTGCAACAAGCATGTCATCTACATACAATAGCAAGATAATAAAGCTTCCATTTTCTAGCTTTTTAAAATAAACACAGTGATCAGAATGACATCTACTATAACCCTGTTCTGTCATAGACCTGTCAAACTTCAAATACCACTGCCTTGGAGCTTGCTTTAGGCCATATAAGCTCTTCTTCAACCTGCATACCAAATTCTCCTTCCCTTTGACCTCATACCCTTGTGGCTGTTGCATATAAATCTCTTCCTCCAAATCCCCATGGAGAAAATTTGTTTTTACATCTAACTGTTCAAGATGCAAATCTTCTACTGCCACAAGACTTAAAATAGTCCTAATTGAAGTCATTTTAACAACA
>WSFP011568042.1:0-10841 GCA_009831015.1 Picea engelmannii
AAACCTTTCCAACACGCCAAAGACATGAGACAAGTCGAGGCTCCCTCATCCAGAACGGTTCGGTGGATTTGTTGATTGTGGACAACAACATCAACTTGGAAAGCAAGTTGGTGGGAGAGTCGAGACGTATAATTATCCAGGTTAAACATGATCTGGTTGGACGACTCAGGATCAACAGCACCAAGAGCGGCTAAGAGCATTTTACGTTGACTGGGGCAGTGCTGTAAAACTTCCAAGGCAGACATGGCACACGGAGCTTGGGCCAAATCTTCTACAATGTTGTAATTTTGGGCAGCCCGTGAATTGGGATTGAAGGTAGATTTCCAGATGGTGCTCTTAGGAGGGTGTAAGATAGAATCGAACGTGGGTTTCTCGATCTAGAGTGGTCCAAATGGAGGATTAACCGATGGAAGACTGACGGAGGACGATGACGGATCTGGTAAAGTGCCAGTACCATTAACGTTTTTTCCTTTATCAGGGTTACCTGGTGTGTCGTATGACTTAGAGCGAGTGGTTAAATTAACTCCATTAAACATATAAATATGTGCACTCGATGAGGCCTCATCATGAGGATTGCTAGAACTGCCCCTAGGCGAGGGGGTTTGAGCAACCATGGATTGCTGCTGAGGAAAAGGGTGAGTAAGCACAGCGGGTTGGGACTTTCCTTAGAAAATTTTGGCCACTTCATCGCGATGTGGGAAATCTCAGGTGTAGTGATCGTCACCACAAATGAGACATGGGAATTTCAACTTCCATTGTGTTTGCTTTTCGGTAGCAGGCATTTGATTCTTTGTTTGTTCATTATTATTCTTTGATCTATTCTTCGTTTTCTTCTTACCTCTGAATTGTTGTGAAGGGGCAGATTGAACTGCATTCACCTCAGAGATTTGAGTTTGCGGGGAGGTAGAGGAGGGTGTGACTGATTGGGAAAGAGGTTGAGCTTTGACGGAGCTGATAACACCATCCACATGAGATGAGGATTATGGTCTAGCTGGATTGGTATTAGCTCGAGTAGCATTCGGAAGCAAATCATACAAAGTACCAGATTGGGAATAAACCAAATCTAAATACTGAGCCCGAGCGATGGCTTGTCCCTCGGTGACTGCACCACCCATAGCAACATCGCGAGTGATTGGTGGTAGCAGTGATTTCGTGAACCATTCCGCCAATAGTATGTTGGGGATGACGGCCTTGATCATCCTCCATCGTCGTCTCCACTCATGAATATGGTCGGAGATATTCATGGCATTAGTTTGACAAAGGGAGGTCAAGAGTTTAGTACCTGTTTCGTAGTGGATAGGTAGTTGAAAGTGAGTGAGGAAAGACATGGCAAGGGAATTGAAATCATGAAAAGAAGCACATGGTAGTTCAATATACCACTTTGCTACCGAACCGGTAAGTGTTCGTTGGAAAAGACACAAACAGATAGAATCATCCATGAGGGAGTTTGATGAACACCACAAATGGAAAGTCATAACATGGTTGTTTGGATCTTCACCAGGGTTTCCGTCAAATTTCGGAATATCAGAAGGAAGTTTAGCTGGAATGGCTAGCCAAACCGGTGAATGAGAAATAGGATCATTAGTTAACCGAGACAAGTCTAGGAGATCCAGATTCGCAAGGAAAGGTAGCTTCCGGTTAATTTGTGAATGATACTGGTGCAGCATAGGAACATCAGTAGGACCATAAGCTGGGTTATATGGATAGTTGTGCCCAGTAGGTCCTCCTAGATATGGTTGTCGCTGGCCAGGATAATAAGGATTTGATGATGATTGAGAGACGTTGGCATGACCCGGTTGGGTTTTGAGCATTATAGGCTAGGTGATTTGCTTGCCCATGCAGAGGATAAACATTTTGTCCTTGAGGATGGTAAGGAGAAGATCCCAGACGTGGGTACACATTAGACCCATGAGGAGGGTAAGACTGTGGTCCTGGAGTACTCCAGGTGGTGTTTTAGATGCCACTTGGATGAGATTGTGGGTAAGATGTCCCAGAAGGACTAGGATTGGGTACCCCTCCTAATGGGTTATTGGAAGAGTGCCCCCCAACGTGGGGTTGAGTGAAAGTGCCTCTTGAAGATACTCTCCAGGGTTTTGAAGGGTTTCCAACCAATGGGGTTTTCCCCCTTGCCAGTGGTGGATTTATGACCGGGGTATGACTGGTAGACGGAGGTTTCCCTCCAGGAGGAGGATGAAAAGGAGGCTTCCCCCCGGAAGGGGTAGGTCCTCCATGGAAAAGTAGTCCTCCAGGAGGAAAAGGTGCGTTGGATGGTGGTTTCCCTCCATCTGGTTGTGTTTGGCCAGTAGGGATCTGTATTTTTGGGTGAGCAGACGTGATGGGTCCATTATTAGGATGGACTTGCGTTGGTGTAGCAGTAGGGTTAACAACCCAATCGACTGGGTGACTCATGGTTCGATCGGATGCTCCTGTTTCACTAGGAGGGTTATCAAGATGGAATGGTTGTCGAAAGGATTCGAAATGTTCATAGAGATCGCGCCCTGATGAAGTCCTCCAAACAGAACGAGCGGGTGTGGGATTGGTATCTACTGCGGTGCCAGGACGAATAGGAGTCTTGTATTCCTCGCCAAATATGGGTTGCGTGGATCCCATATATGTTTCGGTAAAAATACTCTCTGGTAATCGTGGGACTTCTTCATCTATGACGTTCCCAAGGGAGTCTAAACGAAGTAAAAGTGGTTCGAGAGGGGTCACCGAAGTGGGATTCGCAATCATGACAAAAGCGTCTTCCGGGTTATCCGATGGAGGAGAAATAGCACTTTCAACATCAGATGGGTTTTCTACCTCTCTACGGTGGTCGTCTTCGGGGGGGTTAGGAGGTAAGGGTTGATAGCCTTCTGGGGAAGCCCTTGCATCCTACGTGATCGGTGAAGACCTTGATCGTCCATGGGCTCAATTGTGGAGAAAGGCAGAACACACCGAAAATCTAGAGCCAACTAATCGTAAGAAACAACACACGCTAATAAAAATCTAAGAATCACAATCAAGCAAACAGAACCTTCTTTTGATGACCGTACTAGTTGGTGATGAAATCCAACGTCGCGTGATCAAGTCCAGAAAGGGCGAGGATAGGGTGGAACAATTACAATGGCGACCTGCTTAACGGACTTACGCCTTGGTGCAAGCTTCCATGCAGTAATTGTGGATTTACCCTCCAAGGATCCAAAATGAGTTTGACCAATGTCTGCTCCAGGTACAGTGAGACTTCCCGTCACCGTCACCTTGTGTAAGAACCTAAATATTATGGCCACTAAGGTTACCAATTCGCAGTTATCCCCTGGGCAGGAACAATCGACAGTCCGATCGGAACGTACAGGCATGGTATCAAGCCCGAAATCAACTAGAAGGCTTCCACGCAGTAATTGTGGATTTACCTCAAAGTGACCCCCATAATACGATCTGACCACCACAATCAGTTAAACCATGGAGGGTTAGTCCCCGTAGCTTACCCGAATGCGACCTTGTGCGTAACCCCTATGTGAGAGGGGGATCCCAGGCAGACTTATACGATAACTGGATTTACTCTCCCTAACTCAGGATGCTACTATTTGTTTTGAAAACTTTGGAGAGTTATGCTCACAGCCTAATCCAAAGTACTACACCTATTCTACTGTTGGCGGAGGATCCTAGCAAATAAAAGTTCTAGATAATTTTTAATTAGCATTGATTTTTATGGTCGTTCTTTATGCAAAAGGGGTGTGTGGAAGTGAAACAAATGGGATTATGAATCAGACCCAAAGAATGCATCGAACATGATAAGCAGTCATTTTCTTTCGATGAATGTCTATCTAAGGGAGAGAGAGAGTTCTTTTCACTTAGCAAGCACAAAATACGGAGTATCCTCAAACATTTTTTCCTCAATCAAATCCTGATGTAATGCAAAAAAAATTAAAATGCCTTCTAATATGCACAATTAATCATGGAGATGCTTTTCCATTGTTCGTATATCAATTCAACACAATGCTTTCCTTGCTAATTGTCTTTGTATGAATGAAAATCAAACTAGCACAAGCTAAAGTCATACAAACAATGCACCCTCTCGTTGCAATCAAAATGAAAAAAGCGAAAGAAAAGAAACAGTCAAAGAGAAAACAAAATTCACACTCAAAAAGAAAAAGTTGAAGAACAATGACCTTGACTCAAATCAAGATAAAGAGGTCTGTAGGCCTTCGGTGACCTTCACCAAGGTTTTACTCAGCCGATGAGAAGAGAAAAACAATGCATGGGTTTTGAATTTCACTCAACAGGGAAAAACTCAATGAAAATGGCGAAGAAGGCTACAAGATCCAAACATTAAGGTGTTTATTCTTCAAAGAGGACAGATGTCAAGGCTGAAAAGGAAGAAAAATTGACTCACTAGGTCACTCAGCAAAAGGGACATAGAGGCAAACCCTGAAAAAGGCAGTTTTGGAGGGGTTTTGGGCCAAAAAGAGGTTGGTGCTCTGCTTCCAAAGGCAAGGAGCATTATAGAACTCTGTGTAGAGGTATGGGGGAGCGTTGGCGCTCTGTTAACACTAGGACAGGGGCGCCAGGGTCTAAAATCCCCAGAAATGTCAAAAAAATTCAAAAATTGGGATTCAAATTCAACGATTAAGCTGAGTATGATGAGGTAAGGATCCAATCAGCTCATGAAACTAATCAAAAGAGGAGTGAACCAGGTCTGAAACAATCAAGGGATAGAACTAGGTCAATGAGGAGAAATCGAAATAAGAAATTTTGAATTTGAGGCTATCTCCCCAGTGGAGTTGCCAGTTTCTGTTGTAGGAAAATCTCCCTGCGGACAGGTAGATCACCTCTAAGGCTTGACCTTAACCCTAGATAGAAAAATGCTTAACGTGGACACTGACTTCCTTTCAAATCTATCTACACTAATACATGAGAAGGAAGGATAACAGAAGTACCTCTTAATCGATGTTTGTCCCCGCACGCTCTGAGTTGCACTCCAATCCTTTGCTCCTCGCTGAGCTCTGTGGACAAAACAAGATACGAACACTTCCTACTCTATTGACATTAGCTTGAAAATAGATCTATCAATAAATGACAAGTTCATGTCACATCAGACGCAAACTAGAAAGAAACGGGCCAAGTGTGTCATATTAATGAGAATAACGACAGCAATACTTACAATCGTAGATGCGAATGCGACAACTTCGTCAAGTCCCCTTCGTCTAACCCTTGCCTGAAAGATCCACAACCTGGATAATAGTAACTTCATTGATCGCTCTCCTTTGGTTGACTATAAGTTTCCTCCAAGATCATAAGTTTCATATGTTCAATTCTTCCCCCATCAGCTCTAGCACCACTTATGAGATCATAAGTTTGGTGTAATTCTCCATTTCCCCTCTCTTTCACCATTAGAAATCTTGTTTATATAGCCTTGGAGAGGCTTTAACCACTTGAGATATCCTTGGGGAAGTTGAGGATTTGCCTCCTTCAGTTGAGGATCTGCCCTAAGATCATGGATGGACTAGGGATTCAAGCTCAACTGCCTTTCCAAGAATGAAAATATGCTTCCCCCATTCATCTCAACAGCTTAACAACTTCCCAGAATAGGTAGCGCTCCCTCAAAAGGGCCATCAGAGCATTGTAGCACTCCCTAGTAATCTTTAGGGGGCGCCAGCGCTCTCAAAATCTATAGTGCTCCCTCAAAAGGGCCAGGGGAGCGTTATAACGCTCCCTGACAGTGTAAGGGAGAGTGTCGGCACTCCAAGATAGTGTAAGGGGGAGCGCTCCTCTCCAAAAACTCAGTTTTTGAGGTGCTTTCAGATGGCAAAAGGTTTGCAAGCCTGCTGACTCATTTCTCCTCTTCCAAATCAGATGTTTGAGGTGTTTCAAGTGTCTTTCTCATGTCATTATAGGCACGACATAGGCATCATGGAAACATGCTTTTCTTCACACTTGTGAGCAACATGCGACACTTGCGACCTTGTGAGAAACATGCGACACTTGCAACCTTTGTAATGACGACACTTGTGACACTATCAAAGTGAGTAATTTTGATGTGTAATAATGACTCTGCATAAAAATAAAATTAGATATAATGCAAAGACTAACTTTAACTTTTCAATGAATGATATGCTAAATAAAAATAGTGCAATCTTCAATTTTAACTCTGCAACTTAGAAGTAAAATGTGATTTTTCGCTAAATGAGATAAGCTAATGATAAAGGTTCCAAGACAAAAATACCAACCAATGTAAAATACCTATTTTTTTTTATTTTCAATCTATTAAAAAGAAAATGCATGGACTAATAAGCGACTTGATGTATAACTTCTACTGTGTATAAAAGGAATCACTCAAGCAGAATACCAAGAAGCTAAGCATACACCCCAACTACCAAGGAAAAATTAAAAATGGAAAACAAAGAGAAATACATTGCCCAAAAATTCAACTCCAAACAGGTTTCCCGTCATCCCAGATAATCTCAATAGGCACCATAGAGACCTAAGAAGGCTCAGTGATCCTCAAAACCTACCCATTAGTCACTAAACCAAGAAAGAAAGTAAGGGGAATTGGTATACATGATTGTTCAAGAGAAAAGGGTGTATATATGCCTCTTGCAGTGGGACAACAAGCGTGTATACACGACTGTCAGGGAAAAAAGGGTGTATATATTTTAAAACAAGGCTAAGCAAGGGTAAAAGGCTGAAAAATGTAGGCCCAGAGTGAACAGACTTTGTCCAACTGTGATACGACAAGAAACAAAAAGGGAAAAGAGAAATGTAAGAAGAAAAAACACTTCAACCCTTAGAAGGAAGATATATCCCCAATGGAGTCGCCAATTCTGTCAAAGGGAAAAACTCTCTATGGCTAAGGGTAAACCACAACAGATGGGTATGACTATAGAAATCAACTCAATTCCAACATGTGCTATATAAACTAATGTGCAATACGAGGAATAATCCTACCTCGATCCAATTGTTTGATGTTGTTCCACCATTGAGCACTTTGACCTAAAGCTTTACACCTGCAAGAAGTTCACAACAAACAAGCGATGCAAGTATATAGTAACAATATATAAAATGATTTAGCACATCATATAACACAATCCATTAATAAACATTAAAAACATTCCCATGGATAATAATCATATATTTGTAAGATATTGATAGGACAGGAAAGGAGTATTTGTATTAATAATTGATCAACAAAAGCATCAACATTACAGACTTCCATGTCGGCATGGCTTGAAACGAAGAAACCAAGTTCCTTCCAACTGGGTCTCCACCACTTCAATCCTCTACCAAAGGCAATCTCATAGAAAAGAGGTAATGAGGTCCTCTTGACAATAAGGAAAGAGCTTGGGGGCTGAACACTGTGTTCAGACTTGAGGGACAAAGGGATGCAGAGTCAATATGAAGTAATTTCTTCAGAGTAACTTTGCTCTCAAAGTTGAATGTTTTCTCCTATTTTTCCATAGCTCGCAATTGTGCTCTTATAGCCTCCAGAATGAAACTGAAGGGCCAAGTCAGAACGTTTCCAGTATATCGAAGGCCAAAGATCAGAGATCTTCTATTGTGACATAGAAACCCAACCTCATTTTGTATTTTCTGGCACAAATCCTGATATACACAAGCTGTAGTGGAGCAACAAGCGTATACACATCTTGCAAAGCAGTTAGGGAGCATATATGTGGAAAAATGTATATTTTTGGCTCTAGATTTATCAAAAAGGGATTGATAAGCCTGCATAGGGAAATGGAAAAAGGCCCTCTATGCAAGATAGCAATGGTGAGGCAAATCTTTCTATAAGAGCAAGACATCCCAATTTATGCAAAGACAATGAAGGAATTATGTGGGAAGAAGCATGTCAGGAAAGATAAAAATCCATCAATTGTTCACATGGTAGGAGCCTTGTTCGATCTTATTCTAGGCAATTAGGAGTCGGTCAAGTATACAGACCCAAGGAATCCCATGTTAACAGTGAAAATACATGGTTTTTTTTTCCAAATACACTAGTGGATTTGGGGGAAACCATTAATATTTTGACCATCGAAACCTGTAACACCCTGGGTATCACCTCCTTCGAATCTACTTCAATTATGTTACAATTGGCTGATAGATCAATGGTTAAACCAGTCTACACATTACAAGATATAGAAATGTCGGTCGACTATTGGGAATACCCAGTTGATTTCCTCATTATCAACCCAAGAAGTGGACTCGATGGACACCCATTGATACTACGAAGACCATGGCTCACAACAGCATATGCATACATAGGATGTCACACAGGCAACATGACAATTGCTAGAGGAAGTGCTACAAAGAACCTCTTCCTGTATCCTCAAACTAAACCAATTCTTCTATCATACATCAACAGTTACCACCACCTAGATATCCAAAAAAGAATATACAATCTCCTCTCACACTGGAAGAATCTCTCAAAATCAAGAACCAACTAGAAGATGATGTGATCAATAGTTGCATTAACAACCCATCCATTATAAGAAACCCAACATGTCAAATGATAAAATTTGTTTTAGATAATGAAGCACGGGGAGATCCTCTGGAAGAGTTGATGGAACAACAGATTCCCACTACTATTGTCCATAACAACATATCAGTTGAAATTGGACCAGGGAAGTTTCTGAATATTAATGCTAATTTGAGTGAGCAACAACAACAAAAATTGATTCAGATCCTTTCTAAATATCAGTAGGCTTTTTCTTGGGAGTATCCTAACATGAAGGGAATCGATCCCCAACTTTGTACACATCATATCTATACTAAGAAAGATACCCTACCCATTTGACAATCCCAATGAATATTGAACCCTCATCTCAGGGATGTTGTTAAAGAAGAGTTACAGAAACTGTTGGATGTAGATTTTATTTATCCTATTTCAGACAGTCGATGGGTTTCCCCACTAGTAATCATCCCTAAGAAGAATGGGAAATGGTAAATATATGTAGACTACAGAGAACTCAATAAGGCTACCCAGAAGGACCACTTTCCCTTACCTTTTATTGATCAGGTCCTTGACACTTTAGCAGGGAAGCAGTTTTTTTCCTTCTTAGATGGATTTAGTGGTTATAATCATATCCAGATTGCTCCGGAAGACCAAGATAAAACTACATTTACATTTCCCTGGGTACCTTCACATATAGAGTATTTCCCTTTGGATTACGTAATTCTCCAACCACATTCTAGAGGGCCATCCTGAGCATATTTTTTGATTTGATTAATGAAGGAATTGAAGTTTACATGGATGATTTCACCCCTTACAGAAGTGATTTTAATCAAGCTATAAGTAATCTAAAGAATTTACTGGAACGATGCATTGCTACTAGGCTCTATTTGAGTCATGAAAAATTTCATATGATGATGATCGAGGGTTTGGTATTAGGACACTATGTTTCTGCAGATGTAATTAAGGTAGATCCAACAAAAATAGAGGTAATTCTTAATCTACCTACACCTCATACAAAAATTGAGGTACGTAGTTTCCTTGGATGTGTAGGCTATTATCGTAGATTCATAGAAAAAAATTCAATAACAGTTGCACCTTTACATGCTTTAACTGGTAATTTGCAATTTCATTGGTATAAGTGTGATGTTGCATTTGAAGAACTCAAAAAGTTGGTCTCAACAACACCGGTGCTGAAAGGACCAAACTAGAAATTTCCATTTCATATTTCTACATATGCATCGGATATCGCCATAGGCACTATCCTTGGACAGGAAGAAGACAAGAAACCTTATGTTATTTATTTTATTAGCAAACATATTACTCTCGCTGAATTAAATTAAAAAGTAACAGAAAAAGAATTTTTATTCGTTATACATGTTATTAATAAATTATGCCACTATATAACACGTTATCCAGTTATTTTGTATACTGATCATTCTTCTATTAAACATTTAGCTAACAAAAAAATCACTAATGGAAGAGTTTCTTGGTGGTTATTACTATTGTAGGACTTCAACATCACCATCAAGGATCGGCCCGGAAGAGAGAATCTCCTTGCATATTTCTTGTCTCGCATACCCAAAATAGATGATTCTTTGATAGTTGAAGACCAATTTCCAAATGAACACCTATTCGTTGTCACAATTAAGACACCATGGTACGTTGATGAGGAAAATTATCTAGCATTTGGGAAACTACCAACACACCTATCATCAAGAGAAAGGAAATTGATCGTCCAACACAATGCACAGCTCACCTCAATTGGTTGATATATTTTCCACATAAGGGCTGACCTCCATATCTGAAGATGTGTAAGAGATGATGAAATTTACGATGTCTTGAAGGAGGGTCATGATGAGCCCTGTGGCAAACATTTTTCACACCGTAGAACTGGGCATAAGATTTTACAAATGGGCTATTATTGGCCCTCAATATTCAAAGACACAAAGAAATATGTCCATACCTTCGACATCTGTCAGAGGACGGGTCGGCCAGGCCAGGCTGATGAAATTTGTTGGAAAATACTGAGAGGGGGGGGTGAATCAGTATTTGAGCTATCAATCAATTTTTAACTTTTCTTTTAGTGAAAAATCTTAGTCTACTTTATAGAGATCAGTTGTTGTATATTCTTATGAAAACAGTAGTGCATCCAGAGATCTCATTATGGATTTCTTCATTCATCAGATGTCTTTTAAACAGTAAATCAACAAAATAAACTAACACAGATGAGTAGCACACATGAACACCAGGATTTAAGGTGGAAACCCAAATCGGGAGAAAACCACCGCTGTTGTTGTCTCTGTCTTCAATGAATATTATTAAGTAAACATTCTACAACAATGTACTAGTGCAGACTCATACTAGTACGCAGGCTTCTACCTGCAGAAGGCTACAACCTTCTCTCGTTTAC
>WSFP011568045.1:0-10841 GCA_009831015.1 Picea engelmannii
CGTGAGTGACTCAGGATGAGTCACGATGTCAGTGTTTGGGGCTTGTTGGCATAGGAAACTTTTGGGAGAAAACCAAGGAAATTTGAAAGATTTCAAGGCAGCGCTGAAAAATAGGGAGCGTGCCAGAATTAGAAGAAAAGAAGCGTTGAAAAAAGAGGAAAAGTAGTTACAAAGTGGACAAATTGTTGTGGAGCAGTTGGAAAGTGGACAAGCACTAACTTGGAGAATGGTTGGATCGTGGACCAGCCAAGATTAATTCAATGAGAAAGTGGACAAACCTAATCCACTTAGGGTTAGAGTTTTTGTAAGGGATTTCTCCCAATTTTTGTATAAGTAGAATTTATTAGGAATGTAAAGGGGTTGTTGGTGAGTTAGAGAGTTAGTCTTTTTAGACAGTTTGATAGTGGATTGGTGATAAGTTCTCAGAGTTGTGAGAACTATTGCGATCTTCGGAGATTGAATGTAATGGTAGAAGGATTGTTTAGTGCATAGCACTAGATTTTGAAAGAATATGAATAAATAAACCAAGCAACAAATCTTTGTGGATGTAACCCGGGAGGAGGTGAACCACAGTATATCTGTGTTATGTGTGAATGGTTGCAGTATTTATGGTTTCATTGCTTACTATTATATTTGGGTTAACAAGATTTATGATGAATATGTTTGATAAAGGTTATATTATTGCGCACTAAGTAAATGAATGTTATATCTAGTGCTTAGATCTAAATCTTATGTTACAGTAGATTAATACCTATCATTGAATACATGTTGCTATAATGGATAAAGAAGTCTTATTGGAATATTAGGGTCATTGGTCTAAAATAGGATCTAATGAGTATTTGAGGGTTATCATTGAGTAGATCTAATGCCTCTAAGAGAGAAACACATCCCATCCCATGGTTGCACACATATGAGTCTTGTGGCAACCCATTGAAGCCATCTTGGGTGAGACTGCCTAATTCACTTTGTGATTTGTGTTTCCTCCTAGTATCCAAAAGGTATGATGGTAAAAGGATTGTTGGTAATCCTATAGTTAGAACCTAGGTCAACCCACAAGTAACCAACAATGGTTCTTTTGTCGGTCGAAACTCAGAAGATTAGATGAGGAGGGATGTATCATGCAGTATAGTGCAAGGATTTAAGAAAGAGGATTTTTTGGGGTTGGAACCCCACAAAAGAGGATATTGAAAGATGGTTGATAATTTAGGAGCTAGAGGTCTACCATAAAGATAATAGAAGCCCTAGGTTTAAGCCAAGACAATACTTGGAGATATACATATTCAGCGAAATACACGAGATTTTCTTGAGTGATTTTTGATATTATAGGATTGGATAACATGGTTGAAAGATACCCATTCAATGAATAGCGTTAGATCAATGGAGTGGATAGAAGAAAGTATCATGCGCTTGAAAAGGGTGAATAATAAATTCACGTGCATAGTAGATTTATGGATAGACAACATTGTAGTGGGGTATATCACTGAGTTTGCAGTAGATATATTGAAGTCTTATAGTGTAGCAAAGCAGGATTTTCTTAAGGACCCAAGGGTAAGGTACATCAAGTCGTTGTACACTTCGATCAAGATATTATTACATGATAAAGGGGTATCAACTATGGAATCAGACAACTAAACTACCTTGACTTCATGGGGGAGTTAAGGGAAACACTGAGGAAAGTATGAGATGGAGGGGGAAATGGATAGAAAAGAGTGTAGTAAAGAAAAATATCCCATTATGATGGATCAATAGGAGATCCATGAAATTATGCAAAAGGTAGGAACAACACACAATGGAAGACCCTACCAACGTAAGCGCAATAGGAAGAAAAGAGTAGTAGTCGAGAGGGAAGGATTGGAAAGTGATGAGGAAGAGGTAGACAATCTTCGTGTTGTGGAGCACATCGAAGAGATAATCCGTGTCACATATGAAATAAAGACTAGAGGAGCGGGATCTAATGAGGAAGCAGTTACCCCTGTCCAGATCCAAATCAATGTAGAACCTACAACCTCATGTACAACTAACACATCAGAAAAGAAAGAGTTGTTTACAGAACATGTGACTGACGATCAGAAGAATATAGAAGATCGAAATGGAAGTGAGGGTACAAGTGGAAGTCCCAACAGAAGTAAAGGTAGTGGTACAAGTGGAAGTACTAGTAGAAACACTAGTGGGAGTTCAAGTTCGAACAACAGTACACATATAGTAGTATCGCGCACAGTAGATACATCACATTCGACAATGGCAGGCGTAGATCGAACGATAATATTACCAGAGTTTCATGGGGATGGATCAGAAGACCCAGAATATATCATATTCATGTGTGAGCGAATATGGGAAGCAAAAGGAGTCACTTATGAGGCAGCAAAAGTAGCACAACTAGAAATAACGCTCAGAAATTGTGTGTTGGATTGGTATATGAGTCTACCAGTAAACAATCCATAGGGTACAATGGGAACAGTAGCAAATATCAAGCAGGCATTGATCATGAAGTTTTAGAGGCCAAAATTAGAGCATCATTTTATGAATGAGATGATTGAGGTTAGACAGAAACCAGGAGAGTCTTTATGGGACATCAATCAGAAGTTCGAGACATTGAAAGGTAAACTAAAGAATCCCATTTTTGACATGTAGCACAAACAGTTGTTTATAAATTCTTTGTTACCACACTTTAAATATCCATTCATACAACAAAAATTTCAAACCCGGGTAGAGTCACTACAAGAAACGATGTAATTAGAGGAGAATCAGTATAAGTAGATAGATCCATCTATCGAGGAGATGAAGGAAGACCTAAAGAACTTGACAGTGCAATTAAACCAGAATAAAACTAGGGAGAAAAGATAATCAATGTGGTGTACCATGTGTAGATCAGAGGGGAATCACAAGAATGAGTGTCTGACATTTGCGCAGTACCTGTGAGTAGGGATTCCAAATCCATTGCCTACAGGAGGGCCTTGGTGTGAAATATGAAAGACACATGGGCATGATCTGTATCACTGCCCTATGATGCAAAAGTACAATACAAAATCGAAGAGTACTTTCTGTAACTTTTGTAAGTCAGTACGACATGAAGACAAAAAATGTAGAAATATGGATTTAATGAAGGAAAGAACCTCATATGCATACAGGATGCGGGATGAGTTGATGGCACAAAATATTGTTCCATGGTTTGGCAATGTGCAACAATTTCAAGCAGTGCCACAGTTTCAGAAACCCCCACAGTATCATTAGGCACCATGGTATCATCAACAAAACATGGATCTAGAAGGGAACAGAGGAGGATTCATAGGTAGAGGAAGAGAAGGAATGTGAAGAGGAAGAGGGCCTATTATATTCCAAAATTTTCAACAGCAAGGACATTATGCCAGAGATTGTCCTCAACCAGTAGAAACATGTATGTATTGTTGTGCAGCAGATCACGTGACAAAATAGTGCCCGAAGTTAATGACGAAGATCCAGGAGAAGCAAAATCTAGATAACCAAAATGTTCATTGGATTGTTGTAGAAATAAGGGATACTGGGAGGAACGTCAATATAGTGACTAGAGGAGGAGTGAAGATAGGAGCAGATGCACAAGATCGGAAGAAGGAATCTTAGTGTTGGATTCATAATAACACTAAGCCATAGAAACAGTTTGATGCAAAGAAAGAGAAGGAAACTTTCAAGGAAGCAAAGAAGAAGAAGGAAACTTTCAAGGAAGCAAAGAAGGAGTTCTTGGAAGCGAATGAATCCTCCACATCAAATACTGTGCAAAGGGATAATACTCCTATTTTCGATATGCCTCAATCTTTGGATCATACTTGTAAATGAGAGAAAAAAGAGAAAGTAAGTAACTTAAATAATTTCCTAGAATCTTTCTTTAAATTACTTAATAATAAGAATGCCATGGAGTTGTTTAAAAATATGCTTGAGAAATATAGCATAGAAGAAGGGATAGGAATAGAACCAAAGAAGATCAATCAAGTCCATAGAAAGAAAAGAACTAGTAGAGAGTTCATATTGAATGTGAATATAGGATACTTTAATATGGGAAATGTTATCCTAGACTTAGGATCGGATGTCAACATTTTTCCGAAGACGACTTGGGAAGCAATGGGAGAATCTACACTAGCGTATTCCAATATCCAAATGAAGCTAGAAAACCAACAAAGAGTGATTCTAATAGGTAGGTTGAAGAAGACAACGGTGGATTTAGATGGTTTGTGCACCACAACAGACTTTGAAGTAATGGATATGGTGGATGAGTCTATAACATTTCCAGTACTATTGGGAATTGATTGGGATTTTGATAATCAAGCCATAATTAATTTAAAAACTAGAAAGATGATATTTGAAGCTGGGAAATTTAGGGTAGCAGAACCTTTAGATCCCTCATATTGTTAAAGATATGTAGAACCTGTGCCTCAAAATTTTCTAGAGGATGATGTGAGCCAGTTGTATAATACTACTACGTGAGAGGAAGACAATGTGAATCCAACTGCAGATGGAGTACTCGGTTGGAAGAGTGTCAATTCTGACATGTCAAATTCAGATACTAGAGTAGAAAACTAGCAGCAAAGATTGCATGAATTCTCTACTAGGAGGTGTTCTAAAGTTACACACGCAATAAGATGGGTTGGGATAAAAGTAAGATAGTTTCCCATATTTACTGAAGAGGAAAATTTAGAAAACTTTCTGACAAAGTTTGAATCAAAGGTTTTGGATAGACATAGATTACTAGTGTTGGATATAGCACTGAGAGAGACACATGCATGATGGTGGGGTGCACATAAGGAGGTAATTCAGGACTGGTATTAGTGTAAGTGACTGATGCGCATAAGATTTGGTAGGAGCCAGCATGATAGACCCTTACAGAAGTATGATGGGAGAGGGAATCCAAGATATAATATAAATGATTGTGTCACTAACTAGATATTGGTACCATTGGGGGAATGGATGCATTACTTTATTCATACATTAGAAGGGATACCTAGTAACTAGTACAAGGTTTAGGAACTGCGCAGAGAAACTATGAATTGGGGTGCAGTGCAACAAAACTTTATTAGGACCTTTTCATTTGAAAGTGAAAATCCATGGGTGGATCTATCATTACAGAGGATCAAAAAGAATATATTTGAAGAGTATGGAGCAGATACATTGACAGTAGACAAAGATTACAAAAAATAAACACTTGAACAATCAGTTTACACTTATTAGGTCACAGAGGATGAAGAAGCATAGGAAAACCTACATGACATATAGATAATAGAAGGGGAAGGAGAAAGAGGGTTGGAAGGACCCGTGCTACAATCAGAATATTTCACTGCACTTGTGAAGATTAAAAAGGTCTATATTGAGACTGAAGAGAATCCCAACAAATCCAACATTGGAGATTACTGGGACAATGAGACAATGGAAAAAATAATTGAATTACTGCATGAGTATAGTGACTTATTCCCAACCACATTTTCAGAGATGAAATGGGTAGAAAGAGAACTTGGATAAATGAAGATACCCCTCATACCAGAGGCAAGAACATTTAGACATAGACCATACATATTAAACCCCATATATAAGAAGAAGGTGAAGGCAGAAATCGATAGAATGTTAGAATCGGGAATCATAGAGTCTGTGGAAGAATAAAAGTGGATTAGTACAATGGTGGTCCAGGAAAAGAAGACTGGAGGGATAAGGATATGTGTGGATCTGAGGAAATTAAATGGTGCATTCATGCATGGTCTTTTTCCTACTCCATTTACAGATTATGTTTTAGAGAATGTGGGAGGACAGGAAGTGTACTCCTTCACAGATGGATTTTTAGGTTACCATCAGATCAAATTTCCTCCAGAGGATAGGTACAAAACTGCATTTGCAACAGAGAAAGGGTCACATCAATACACAGTAATGCCATTTTCTTTAAAGAATGAACCAAAAATATTTTCTAGAGTAGTAGTAGTTGCATTCAAGGATTTTATACAAATATTTTACGAAGTTTATTTGGATGATTGGACATTATTCATTTTATTGAAGGACCATGCAGAAATTCTGAGGTTAATGTTAGACAGATGTAGGCAATGTCATATTTTCTTGAACATTAAGAAATGTATATTCAGTACATCGTCTGGAATCCTACTTGGACACATTTTATGCAAACAGGGATTGATAGTAGACCCTGAAATATTGATGTTATTGTGAATTTACCACCACCAAAGTCAGTGTGCTAGTTGAGAGCAACATTGGGCCACACTTGGTACTACAGGAAATTCATAAAGGGATATGCAAATATTAATGTGCCTATGGAGAAGTTACTAAATAAATACATCAGGTTTCAGTGGAATGATGAATGCCAAGAGAGCTTGGACATATTGAAAGAGAAGATGGTGACAAAACCAATTCTGAGCTTTCTAGATTGGACAAAATAATTTCATGTGTATGTGGGCGCTTCATCCATTGCACTTGGTGCAGTTTTAGCACAACCAAGTGAAGGAGACATTGATCAGTCTATATATTTTGCTAGTAAAAAGTTTTATGAGTCTGAGCAGAACTACAATACTACAAAAGGGGAAGGTCTAGATATAGTATATGCTTTACAGAAGTTCAAACATTATTTATTGGGGAAACATTTTAATATGTTTACAGATCATTCCACTTTGAAGTACCTATTTAACAATCCAGTGTTGAGGGGAAGGATCTGTAGATGGTTTTTATTGTTTCGGGAATATCATTTTGAAATCATAGTAAAACTAGGGAAGTTGAATATAGGACTAGATCATATATCAAGAATTACTAATGGAGAGGAGCCAAAGAACTTGGAGGAGAATTTCATGATACTAACTTATTTTTCTGTTCAGATTTTTGATTATTATTTTGTTAGCATTGTTTGATTCTTGACCACAGGAATGCCTCCCAAGGAATTTATTGTCGCATAGAAAAAATAGTTGGTAATGCACACTACAAACTATCAACTAATTACAGGTCATTTATACAAGTTAGGTGCAGATGGAATTCTAATAAGATGTGTGATGGAGCACGAACGTTGAATGGTGATAGCAGAAGCACATGAAGGAATAGTTGGAGGGAACTATGTAGGAAATCCTACAACACAAAAGGTTATGCATGCATGATTATAGTGGCCTACAGTGCATAAGGACACAAAGTAATACTTTCATACCTGTGATGTTTGTCAGAGGGTGGGAAAACCATCTAGAAGGGATGAAATGCCACTTAAGCCCCAAGTAACTTTACAAGTGTTTGATAAATGGGTTGTGGATTTCATTGGACCCATTAATCCACCAGGAAGGAGATCAGGAGCGAGATACATCATCATTGTGATATAATACTTAACCAGGTGGGCATAAAAATATACAGTAAAGGATTGTAGCGCAGAAACTATAGCGTGGTTTCTCTTTGAGAAAATGGTGACCCGATTTGGATGTCCTAGAATTTTGTTGAGTGATCAGGGAACTAATTTTATTAATAGTACAATCAGAGCCATGACAAAATAATTCGAGATACATTATCAAGAAAACACACCTTACCATCCCCGCGAAAATGGTACAGTAGAAGTTTTAACACGATTCTGGAAAATGCATTGACAAAGATTTGTAATGTGAATAGGTATGATTGGGATTTGAAGGTATCAGCAGTGTTATGGGCTTATAAGACTACATGCAAGAAGATTAAAGGATAGACACCATTCACATTGGTGTATGGATAAGAAGAAGTGGTTCCATTGGATTATTTAGGACTTAGTCTTTGCATTGCAGCGATCACCAATATGACAGAAGAAGGTGTTACACAAGAAATATTGGATCAGTTGATGGAGCTGGAAGAAGACATAATTTTAGTAGGATTTCACCAAGAAGTATAGAAAGAAAAGGAAAAATCTTGGAAGGATAGGAACATAAAGAAGAAAAGATTTAAGGAAGCAGATCTTGTTCTCCTCTATGACAACAAGTATTTACAACACCCAGCGAAGTTCAAAATGCATTGGTCAGGGCCTTATAAGGTAGAGGCCATTACAAATGGAAGTTGTGTGTAATTTAAAGATATTGCAGGGAAGAATCGTAGAGGACTAGTGAATGGCAGTCCACTGAAGTTGTATCAAGATAGTTGACCTAACAACCTGTGGTAAAAACATAGAGAAAAGCTATGATTGTACATATTGTAAATAGTAGATGTTAGAAGAAAAAGACAAAAACCCATAAAAAGAAGAAATATAACAAAAAGAAAAAAGATAGAAGAATATTATAGGGTTTTTTATGTAATAGATTTGTTATCATTAATAGTGCATTGCAGAAAAACCAGTGTTGAAGAAACTGTGTGCTGGAAATTAATCGACAGACACAAAAAGTGGAATTCGCAGGAAAAAGTGAAAAAGTAACAATTGTCAGTGCAAAATAGTTGTCAATACACCATCCCGCTATAAATTCATAAAAGGGGGGAAAGGTAGTCAATTGTGTTTTTTATAAGGACTAGAGCGAAGAACAAGCCCTCAATGTGAAAGAGTGAGAATTTGTGATAACCATTGGAGATTTATAGTTCAACAATCCATATTTTAGCAGGATGTCACCACCGAGAGTTGGAGCATCGAGCAGGGTTGGACGGTGCAAACAGGGATAGAGGACATGCCAAAAATCATATATTTCAATGAAATCCATATGCCGGAGTATGAGCCACATAACACGTAGGCTAAGGAAGAAGGAAACCCATAACAGGAGGTCGGGCAGTAGGAGGAGGATGCGGAAAGGATAGAATCTAATGTGTCTAGGGGAAAAGGGACACAATAGGAAGAAGATGTCATGGGTTCATCACAACATATCCTAAACCCAAAAGAAGAAATGGAAATAGATCATGAGGATGTACCAGAGGTTGGGGCATCCCCCCCACAAGGGAAGAATAAAAATCAAGTTGAAAGCAATGCGCAAGGCATACAACGGGCATAGGTGGAGTTGGAAATAGTGATGCCACAAATCCTAGAGGGAGTAAAGGCCGATGAAGAAATGGTAGGAGGAGTAAACACCATGAAATACTCAGATCATGACGTTGCAGATGTTGTCAAATTCCCAGATTTTGTGAAGCAAAATTACATGGAGTGCAAAGGAGAGATCCCATCAAGAGCACCATTGTTGGAGACTGCACAGTGGATTCTAGAAATTTACACCACAGGGATCATGATCCTATTAGAAATACCACATTTTTGGCAAGGTAAACACATCAATCCATATGTGAAACAACTCCTAGCAAGGGTGCTTGGAATTTTTTGGATGGATTGGCCAGTGCCTATCAATGCCGACTTGATCGCAGTTATCACTGGGCTACCCACAGATGGGAAGAAGCCAGAGAAATACTCAAAAGATAATACAAAGGAAAATTCCATCTCCAACAAAATCAAGGTAAAATATGGCATGGAGAGAGGAAATGGGGGAATCAGGATCAATGATCAACGATCTTGTGATGCGGTTTTCCATAAGGATGCTAGGGTGAAACTTGATGCACAAGTGTAGGAAAGAATAAGTTCCAGTAGGAGTGGTAGTAGCTGCAATGAAATGCCCACTACACTTCTCTCAGGAACACAGCAGACCCAAAGAGGAAGAAGGAAAACAATGACACTTTTGAGCAGTACGTGTCATAGATCCAGGAGTTAATAGTCAGTACCTGAAGGATTTAACCAAAGACTTTCTAGGAGTTTGGACAGATAGAAAATTTTCAGGAAACATGCCATATCATTTGGGTGTAGGTAAAGAGGGACCTAGCTAAGGAGTGGCTACAATTGAGTTATTGCATGAGGATGAAGGATATACAGATGTAGGTCTAGGAGTGGCTCAAGGAATGGAAATTTCTTGTAATCCCAAGGATAGTTCCAGGAGGACAGACTCAGATGCAAGACAGAACAGTCCCTATGCAACAGACATGCACAAGTAATGCATGAAAAAAGAACAATGCCACACAAGGCCAAGTGGGGAGAAGTAGGCCAATCCAAAAGAAAAGTGAGATACAGAAGAAACCATAGGGTGGTGTTAGAAAAATAGGATCGCAGAGAAATAAATAAAACAAATGCAGAAATAAAACACAGAAGATACACAATACAATAGAGACACAGATATAAGTGGTTCACCCAGTGTGGGATACGTCCACCAGAGAAATTTACGGGTCCTTCCTTTATTATTATCCATCAAATGAATGGATACAACCTACAACAAACCCGCTATAACTTCCTCTTCTTTCTCTCATAGACTCTTATCTCATAATACAATATTCACCATTATGCATAGCCACAATACATTTCCCTCATAACAGAGGGTTCCCTTTTAGGGAAAAACACCCTGACATAATTTCTACCATTAGATCTGCGGCCTTATAATGAACGGTCCAAATTTACAATGAAATTACAATATACATTTACAAGGCAATTTTTCCTTATCATGTCATCTACATATAATAGCAAGATAATATAGCTTCCATTTTCTAGCCTTTTAAAATAAACATAGTGATCAAAATGACATCTACTATAACCCTGTTCTGTCATAGACCTATCAAACTTCAAATACCACTACCTTGGAGCTTTCTTTAGGCCATACAATCTCTTCTTCAACTTGCATACCAAATTCTCCTTCCCTTGTACCTCATACCCCTGTGGCTGTTGCACATAATTCTCTTCCTCCAAATCCCCAGTGTGGGATATGTCAGTAGGTTGCCACAAGACTTCAAATAGTCCTATTTGAAGTCATTTTAACAACAGGAGAAAATATTTCATCAAAATCTATACCTTTCTTTTGTGAAAACCCCTTTACAACAAGTCTAACCTTGTACTGCTTTATTCCTCCATCTTCTTCCTTCAACTTGTAAACCTATTTATTCTG